>APFE030331754.1:70021-96518 GCA_000404065.3 Pinus taeda | reverse complement strand
TGTGGTGTTGCTCTAAAGAAGGTGTTTCTCTTTGTATTCTCATAATGTGCTATAATTTCCTCTGTGAAAATTGACCACGTAACAAGTTGTTTATGAGAACAAAGCCCTTTATACCATAAAAATTGATCTTGTTCTAAATATGAAGATGCAATACATACGTTTTGTAATAGTGGTACACCATGTAGATCAAAATATTTCTCCATCTGTAGTATCCAATTTACCGGATCCTTGCCATCAAACTTCCTCATCTCGCCTTTTCTTGATTTTAGGAGCTCGATCTTGAAACGAATGTAACTCTGTACTTTCGGATCTTTAAGTTCTAAAATTGTGATATGTAGTAGCCCTCTGCATCCTCTTTCTAACCCCAAAATTTTGATCAGAATTTGATACTTCAAGAAAGAGTTCTACCCAATCTCCTAAGTTGACTTGATTAAATAATGTTTCAATAGAGCAAACTTGTACGACATGCCACATGACATTGTTTCAACCTTCGGATCTAAAAACTATGCACAGAAAACTACAGTTCGTCCTCTTTCTGTAACTTCTTATGAAATTTCAATTTGTTGCTCAGAGAGAATGTTATGACGCTTTTCCCAAGGTCACCTATTTGGAATGTAATTCGGGAGTCTGCAAAAAGGCCAAATTTCTCAGATCATATCTCCGTAAGTATAGTGCTAAAATCTCTGAAACTCATACCCTAGGTTTAGAACAATTTCGACCCAAATGGGTTTTTTTTGTAGCATCTGAAACGTCACAGAAAAAACGTTATAGCGCAAATGCCACGATGACCTGTTTGGAGCAGCGAAACCCTAGAATCCAAAGCTTTGATACCAAATGTTATGAAACTAGCTCACAAAAAGATAGAAAATATAGATGAACGCCTTAGAAATAAGCCTCTTTGAGGGGGAAACCTCCTTTACATTACACAAATGAACAATTCTTGGATGATACAAATGACAAGGCCTCATTTCTATATATAGGAGTCTAAGGGGTCATAATATAATCAGACCGACATAACAATAATAATGTAAGGGCACAATAATAATAATAGTGGGCTTCTATGGGGACTACATGGGTACAACAATATAATAAGGGGTTTTACTAATAATAGTAAGGGGTTACACTAGTAGTATAGGGGCCTAACATTTCTATAGGAGGGCCAGTGAGCAGTCTTGCAAAAGAGAAAACGGGATTTTCATTCAAATTTGGGCTCAAAGAGGTAGGCTCGGTGCAAACCCACTTTGAATTTTCATATATAAAAGGGGTCATGTGGTTCTAAGAAAGAATTGAGCCTGAAAAGGAGGAATTGCGTTCAAAAAATTATGCCTGCTTCTTAAGAAAAACACAGTTTTCATCTGTTCTCTGTTTCTAAAGTATTGTCTCTTCTTCACACTAGTTTTCACATATACGAGGATTGATGCACTTGTAGGAAGAATTAAGCCTGAAAGAAAGAGAAGTTGCATTAAAAAGTCTGCATGTTTCTTAAATAAAAACATAGTTTTTTTCCTCTGTTTCCTGGTTTTTGAAAATTGTTTTCTCCTTATCCACCTGAGGCATTCCAAAGATTCTAAACATCATGACAGGGGGATTTATGCGTAAGGAACCTCTAAACTCATCCAAGCTACATGAACACCCTGAGGTAGTATCCCTTTTTACCAGGGCTAATTGGCTGCCATTCTTTGAAAAACTTCGTGGGTATGATGAGGAAGTAATGCAGGAGTTTGCCCTGTCCTTGATACCTCACTCAAAAACCCATGCCACTGTTAGTTTCAAGGGTCTCACCATAGAAATCACCCCAGAGTTCATCGGTAGGGTTACCAGTCTCCCACTTGGACTACCCTAGAGCGAGGAGGAAAAACCACTGGGTCAAGTTGCCAAGAAAACCTTCTTCTAGCCAAATGAGCATCCTGTAGAGGACAAAATGGCATCAGGAGAACAAGCATCCCTTACCCCTGGGATGAGGTCAATTATCAGATTATCAAATACATCTCCTATGAAGGAAGGTACAACATATTTTATGGGTACCATTTCAGACTTCTGCATGATTTAAGATATGGCATGGATCTTCCTGCACCCCAAAAACTCAGTATTCCCTATTTTCTCCTTCAGTCCCTAATAGATTCCAGCAGTAAATTGAAGGCAAGAGTTCCAGACCAATTGGCTCACCATGGGCTAATTAAAATGTTGGTGGAAGGGGCCCTCAACACCTTCACAATACCCATAGCCTGGATATTTTTAGAAATATGACAAGGGAAGATGATGTAAAATCCCTCACATATGACCTCAGTCCATCTGAAAGCGAGGGAGAAGAAAAAAATGGGAAGATGAGGAGGAAACAGAAAAAGAGGAAGAGAAACCACAAACAGAGAAAGAGGAACCTGAAATAGGGAGGAAGAAACCTAAACAGAGAAATAAAAACATGAAATAGAGGAGGAAGAGACCAAAGTAGAGAAGAAGAAGGAACCTAGAACAAAAGAGAAAAATACTAAAGCAGAAAGAAAAAAGACTAAATCTCAGAAGAACAAGGCTAAAATAGAGAAGGCAAAAACTAAACAAGATAAGGAGGAATTTAAAACAGGGACAGAAGAAACAAATTTAGCAGAGGTAGAAAAGATAAAAGAAGAGGAAAAAGGGGAAAAGAAGACAGAAGTGTCTCTTGAGACACCAGAAAGGGAAGCAGTAGCTGTTCTTGCTGCCCTCAACATGCCAGTTAAACCCAAACAAAAGAGGAAAAGGCCACCATCCATGTATTTCAAGGCTCGAAAAAGCACCAGGATAAAAATAGGGAAGCCACGACCACCCTCAAAAGAGCCTATCACCATTGAATATTCTCCTACTGCCAAAAAGGAGGAATCTCCATCCAAAACCCCCATTACCTATGAAAGAGGAAGCCCTAGATCTTCCACTTCGAAGGAAAGGATAAAACTATAGGACTCTAAAACCTTCCTACAGGAGGCGTAGACCGCTCTACATGAGACCTTGAAAAAGCTATAGGAGACTGAGAAACTTGAGAAAAAGGAAAAAGGGTAGACCTAGAAGAAGGATGAGGTAGCAGAGATACCAAAACCTGACCCCCAACCTATTTTAGGCTCTTATTACAACCTTCTTGATACAAGAAAAATTATTCCACAGAAATTTGCAGTCCCACTTTTCTTTGAACTGGAAAAAGAAAGGATAAGGAGCCATCGATGGATGCAAATCGCCAATTCCAAAGGGGTGGAAGACATTGGCCACATGGAAAACAAGCTAAGAGAAATGGGTAAGGAGTTGAGCACTGTAAGACATGCAGAAGTAAGCAGAAGATCTCACTTGGAGGCAGAAAACGAAATGTTAAGGAAACAACTACAAGAAAAGGACACACAGTTGGCATGCATGGCCAGCTGGTCTATGGAGGCACTACAGTATAGGCAACTAGCCAAATCATATGGAGTATACCTCAAAGACTAGTGGTTGTAGTTTCAAATCAAGACCCTGGCACAAAGGGGCAGCATTCCTTTTCAGGATTATAGGTGGTTCATGGATCTATGTGATCACAGTTCACTAGAGGACAAGGCAAAGTTGGAAAAGTTTTATTTACATAACCTAGCCCTTACTGATATGAACCTATGGGACCCCAATGCTAGGTTAGGGGACTTGCAGCTGATGGCCATGGCATCTTGGATGATTCATGAGGAGAAAAGGGCCACAGAAATCAAGAAGTTGATGGTAAAAGAACAAAATGAGCCCCTGATGATTAGAGCAGAGCCATTAGACCCTATGGCTCTCATTAGCACACACTAGCAACTTGTAGCTGATCCTAAAAGTGCCCCTAAATATGCTAATGATTAAGCTCAAGAAATCACACACTTTGAGGACATGGAGAGATTGTTGGGAGATGACTACATTCATGCTTGTCTAAGAAGGTGGAATACAATGCCACACAGCCTACAAATCAGGGAGTATCACTCCCCAAACAGGATGAAGGAAGCATTGAGGAGAGTGCCATTGTACAAGCACTCTATGCAAATTTTGAAGGCCCATTGGATTGGCCTCAAGTTGAGTCCCCCACTGCTGCTAGGACTACATGAGGGCACAAAGGAGGAAGAAGAAAGACAACAATGGGAGGAGGTGGACAGAAAGGCTGGATTCCATGATAGGGAAGAGGATCTCACATCAAAGGCATGGGATGCCAGGGGGGCCATCAGGGCCATCAAAGATGAAGAGATGGACTAGTTGCTCAGAGGATAAGCAACACATTCAGTAGGGGGGTGATGATGAGCCCCATAAATGTGTAATTATATGGGCTCATTTGGCCTCCTAACTCATGTTAATCCACCATTCTCATTAGTTTATTGCATGTTTTCAATTATATTTATGCTAATAGAGTGAATTGGGTTAGTCATTATGCCATGAAGTCTAATGTGTGCTTTATGCAAATTTTAGGCCAATTTTGAGACAAAGTTAAAGGGTTAATGAGAATTTGGCAGCTAATATTCGAGGAAAACAAGGGAGAGGGTTTGTAGGAGGGTGTCCAGCTCATTTAGGACCCCCTACCTTGAATACTCCTTCAGAAAGCTCGGAGCACAAGCCACATCAGTGCATCAAAGGGACAGCCCAGCAAGTGAAGAAGAATTGTTGTCTATCTCCAGTCTTGGGAGCCAAGCCTCCTTGATTTTAGGAGAGTTGTTGGAGGCTCGAGTTATATAAATATAAGGGCTTAGGTGCTCAGTAGTTTAGTTGGATGTTAGTCAAATTTTCTCACTTTTGTTGCAGCTCTTTCTCAGCTCATTTCAAGCTTACTTTTGTGAATTGTTTTATGTAATGTGACTATTATTTTGATAATAGAGATAAAATATTTTTTTGAGCTAGCACTGATTTCTTTCAGAGGGCTAAAGCTCTTGGGTTAGGGCCCAACCCAAGCTTTCTAGCACCTCTTACTTTTTACTCATATGCTTTTGCTTCAGTTCATGAATTAATTTCTGTTAGATAGTTTCATTTTTCCTTGGTTTGAATAGGTTGCTTTTGGTGGTTTACATAGTTGTTTCCCTTTCAGTTGCTGAAGTAGGTTAACTAGTGGTAAGAGAAAGATACAAAAAGGGCATCAACAAATCCTAAACTCCTTTCCTCCTTTGGGGACCATGAATTGAGGTCAAGAACTACTTACTACCATAAAAACACAGTTTTGCTTTCTCCATGCAATTTCTATTGTTTTAGTTTGATTTAGAGGTTAACGTTTTTCTTTAGATCTAGTTTTTCATACTCATTTATGTTTCTGCAATAAATGTCCTCACATGATTTCCTTTCCATATAGCATTGTTCAATCATTTTATGTTCCTAGGTCAGAATTTAGGTTAACATGAGACAATTTTGTTTTTGGTACAACTAGTTCTTTTCTTGCTCAGTTTTAGTGTTTTGACTTGCAGCTCTATTATAGTAACATCTTTTCTCATAATAAATCCATACATCAGCCCTCACCATCTCTTTTGTTACATGTTTCACAGGCCATCCACAGCCCTTCACCAATCTGCCCTAATTTCTGCATTTTCTACATAAGCTTTCCTCTTGCCTCTTGAACAAATCTAACCATCATCTTTCTTCCTAATCACCCTTGATGAGCTCCAGACACCTTAACACATCCGTCTAGTGCTAAGTTCCCTTTTTCCACCATTTTTTCCACCTTTAAACCCTCTAAAATAGCCCTCGGCATCCTCCTGTAGATCCTCCTGTAGAACCTCCTGTAGATCCCCTGCAGCCTCCTATAGAATTTCCTGAAAGTTACTCTTTGAAGTCCGATTGCAGTGAAAGTCTCCAGAAGGTTACCAGAGGTTTCTTAGGACCCCTACACACCTTCCTACACCTTTCCAAACTCCAAGGTCACCTGTCATCACCACCTAATCACTGCCACATCCACAAACAGTTAAATTACAAGCATAACAAAATAGACAAAAATCCAAAAAAGATGTTTTTTCCTTATTTTCTTCTAGAAACAGCTTGAATAGGTGTAGTTTATTTCCTCAGTAGGTAATGGCACTCTTTTCCTAGATTTTCACCTCTCTTCCTCCAAAATAGGGTTAGTGGATAAATTAGGGTTTGCTAGGGTTTGCTTTACACTCCAATCCTCTTTCTCTTTCTGCAAGTAGGATAGCCTCTGTAGAGTTAGCCTTCTTTCATCACAATTAAAAGCTTCTTCTAGAAACTCATAGAAGTTGACTTGAGCTCCTAGTGATCTTGCGCCAGCTGACCAAGTGAAAGCCCACAGTAAGAGCTAGTACTTGTGCATATAGCACCATCGCTTCCAAGTTTGTTACAGATTATCGGGTTGATAAAAGTAAAGTAGGAAGCCCCAAGAGTTGTAGCATTATTGCTGCAATACTAGTGCTCACCAATGAGCCTTATAGAATTTAGAAAAAGTTCTTGAACGATGCATTGCTTCCATATTATTCCTTAGCCATGAAAAATGTCATATGATGATGACCGAAGGTGTAGTTCTGGGACATTACATTTTTTATGCAGGTATTCAAGTGGATCCAACAAATATTGAGGTAATTCTTACACTACCTACTCCTCGTACACCAACTAAGGTATGTAGTTTCCTTGGCTCTGCTAGCTATTATCCCAGATTTATAGAAAAAATTCAAAGATAGCAGCACCACTTTATGTTTTGACAGGAAATGTTGAATTCAAATGGACTAATAGATGTGATGTTTCTTTTGAAAAACTTAAAAAGTTGGTCTCAATAGCCCTTGTGTTAAGAGGGCCAAACTGGAATTTACCTTTCCACATTTCACCAGACGCATTAGACATAGTGATAGGAGCAGTCCTTAGACAAGAAGAAGAAAAAAACCCTTATGCCATTTATTATATTAGCAAGAATCTCACGTCGACAGAGCTAAATTATACAGTGACAGAAAATAGGTTTTAGTTATGGTGTATTCTATTAATAAATTTCGTCACTATATAACGGAATATCTAGTCTTCATGTAGGCTAATCATTCTTCCATTAGATATATAGCTAATAAAACTATTACCAATGGTCGAATAATTCAATGGTTGTTGTTATTACATGAGTTCGACATTACTATAAATGATCACCCAAGAAAGGAAAATACCGTTGCATATTTTCTGTCTAGAGTACCTAAAACAACCAACCCTTTACTAGTGGAAGATCAATTTCCATACAAACACTTGTTTGTTGTAACAATTAAGACACCCTGGTATGTTGATGTGTCCAATTACCTGGCAGTAGGAAAACTACCAGTACATTTTCCACCTTGAGATAGGAAACTTGTTGTTCAATGCAGTGCACGATTCTCTTGCATAGATGGCTACCTCCTTCATACCGGGTCTGAATTTTAGATCCACAGATGCATAAGAGAAGATGATATTTATGACATTCTTAGGGCCAGATGTCACAATGAACCCTGTAGTTGAAATTTTGTGATCGCAAGATTGGACATAAAGTACTCCAGATGGGCTATTATTGGCCCACAATATTCAAGGATGCAAAGAAGTATGTCTGGAGTTGTGATAGATGTCAGAGAATGAGGTGTCTCACTCAAACTAATGAGATGCCCCAGCATCTGCAATTTGTAATAGAACCCTTTGAAAGATGGGAATTCAATTTTTTGGGCCCATTTAACCCACCATCAAATCCAAAGGCGTACATCCTGGTTTGTACAAACTACATGACTAAATGGGTGGAAGTGGTATCTCTACCAAAAGTTATAGAAGAAGCAATCATCAGTTTCTTATTTGAGCTATTTGTGCGATATACACTGCCTAGAGAAATAATAACAGATGGGGGGTCGCAATTCACTGCTCATAAAATTTATGCTACTTTATAGAAGTACCACATTAAGCAAATAATCACTTCTCCTTACCATCCTCATGCAAATGGACAGGTGGAAAGTACTAATAAGGTTTTGGAGGCAATCCTGACCAAAACAGTTTTTGTGAACTACCCAAACTAGGCAGTTAAACTTCCTGAGGCCTTGTGGGCCTATCAAACAACATGGCACAATACCACTGGCTATTCACCATACCACCTAGTTTTTGGTTAAGGCCCTATTTTTCCTATTGAATTTTAGATTAAGACTCTCATGACTGCAAGAGAAGTTGGATTGGATTTCACAGAAGCACAAATAATAGCTTAATGAACTGCGCCTATTGGCCTTGCAATGTACAACTGTTATTGAAAAGAAAAGGGCCAAATGGCATGATTTCCTTATTAAAAAGAAAACTTTTCAGAACGGTGATTGGGTGTTGTTGTACGATTCCAGGTTTCAAGATTTTCTAGGAAAACTTCAAACGAGATGGTTAGGACCATATGAGATCACCGAAGTCCATGACAATCATATAGTGACCTTGACTACTATTGATGGTTCTGGCATCTCTTTTCTTACTAATGGACGTCAACTCCACTTATATCATCAATCACTTACACAAGAGTCTTTCTGCCATCAGATAAGTAATGATTCCAACTTGAAGATTGTAGCTGATTGGGGAGGTAACTCCGCAGCTACATCTAGTTGAATTTTTTTCGTAACTTCTTTCATTTTGTACATAATGTATATATTTTCATGAAAATTATGTTTCATAAAAAAAATAATAAAAAAAAAAAATTAAAGTAAAACAATAATAATAATAATGAAATAAGGGGAAAGGGTTGTTATTATTTTTTTACAGTTGTTGTTCCTTTGGTCACACATGTTGTTCCTTCACTGTTGTTCCCTTAGTTGTAGTTGTTGTTCCCTTTGGTCACAAATTATTGTTCCCTTTTATCACAGTTGTTGTTCCTTCATTGTTGTTCCATTTCAACACAACTTGTTCCATTTTATCACACTTGGTGTTACTTTGGTTACAATTGCCGTTCCCTTATTTGGAGTCGTTATTCCCTTTCGTCACAACTTGTTGTCTCTTTTTATCACAATCGTCATTCCGTTGGTCACAATTGTCATTCCTTCACTGTTATTCCCATTAGTTACAATCGTTGTCCCTTTCCGTCACAGCTCGTGGTCCCCTTTGGTCATAGATGCTATTCCCTTTGGACATGATTGGTTTTCCCTTAAGTCACAATGGCTATTCCCTTATGATCGTTATTTTCTTAATTGTAACCATTTTTTTGTGGAATTATTCTGATTCTGAAGCACTTTCCTAATATCATAGTGACAAAATTATGTCGTCTGAATGATTACCATAAGAGAATATTTTACTTGACTTCTCCACTTCATCAAAACTTAACAATCCTGATATTATAAATGTGTAAACTTTTCATGATATATCATTTCAATTACCACCAGAGGAGATTTTGCTTCTTCCTTATAGTCTTGCGATCTCCTTAACAAATAAAATTTTGGGAGGAAAATAGAAAACTAAAAGGATAATTATTACAATACATTTTATTCCATCCCTAACTCTTAATGAGTTTATGATCCACCCATTCACCAATTTATTATCATAACAACATGATAAAACTACTAATAAATCAAATTAAAAGAATAAAGTTATACCGAAAGGATAAGAGGTCTCATTACAAGCCGACCTACCCTGATCATAGAACTTAATAAGGCGACATTACCATTGTGGTCACCAAGCAACATAATGGCCTTTGAAACTTCAGTCGACAGACTCGAGGTCTCATCACAAGTTGGCTGTTCTTCTCATTAAGATATGGTGAATGGCATTGTTACTAGCTGGTCACCATGCCAGAACAATGGCCTTTTGGCAATAATCAGAAAAATTAAGTTATGAATCCTTTTTAGTAGAATGGGATATTGGCTTATCAATAGGGTAAAAGGAAACCCTATCGAAGCTTTGGATGTCTGTTGGTAGCAGAGGCCATGCCTATGGTATTGGAGTATATTTGAAATCACATTATAAACACTTTGATATTTTGTCTTCCCTTTTCAATAATAAAGGAGGATCATCGGACCATTAAGGAAATTTATTACATCAAGAAGGTGGTAATGTCGAGTATGTTTGAAAAAACATTTATTCTAATATATCAGGAATGCAATTCTAAAAGTTCCCAGTCTATATTTAACTTCTTTTTCTCTAATGGTAAACTTTTGGTGTGAATACATCTTAGCCATGATTAGAGATTTAATTCTATCCCCATGCTTTGGTTCTCGCAAATATTTAGTCACGTCATCGCATCTTAGTATTCAATGCACCCTATAATCATGTCACATGTCTCCATTTCTATCATCATGATTTGACGGTTGTCCATTATGGCAATTAATTTGTTCCTGTCCAGTTAATTATACATGTCATCCACCACATGATTGAAGGTCGTGTTTGACCTTTAATCTTATTTGGAGAGGTAAATAACCACACATATGATAAGATGTTTAATTTATTGCAGTAACTCTATTTTGCATGTGTTAACTCTTGCATACATTTACTACCACACATATGACAAGACGTTTAAGTTATCGTATTAGCTATGTTTTGTATGTGTTAAATCTTGTATTCATTTACTTGTAATTGTTGAACAGTGTTACTCCTTACACTTGTTACCTACTAAAATTTGTTGAACTCAACTCTAGATCACTCCCTGAGACATAGCCGATATGGGTGGTCGTTCAATTCACAATGAACCAACCTAATTGAGAGTTTCAGAATAAGCACGTAGTATTTTGGAGCAAGTAGGCTGGAGAGAATATTTTTCCCAATTGCAAGGATTTGACAATGCGATTGCTTTGGAATTAATACAGAATTTGAGCAATGGGATAACCACAATTAAGGGATGGTAAATGCAGGTTAATGAAGCAATACTATCGGAAGTTATGTAGAAATTTTGAATAACGTGACACTTATTCACAGAGATTATCCCGATTAAACACTATTGTGGAATATATGCATAATACATAATCTCATCTACGTTGATCATCAATTTAGCAGCATTCAGAAACATAAACATGCGCACATAGAAGCATCAATCACACATATCAACACAGTATTTCACTGGGGAAAGCATCTCGCTAAAAACCCCAAACTATCTGTATATTATATTGATTGAGAACATGTAACAGAACACAGTACAATACTCCTCGCAAGTACTCAATACTATCTCCACATGTTACACACAATACAGCTCAGATCTGAATCAATCACTGGCTCAAATCACCCCTGCTGCTTGCCTGCCTCCACTGCGCAATCCTGCATGATAATAGATGAGAATGGCTGAACAATTCACGTGTTTCCCTTGTGTAACACTACGCAATCCTCATTGGCATTACTCAATCCATGCATTTATAAATCACATGCACAACTATAGTCACAACTGACAGCTGTCTTGCCCTTTCACTCATCTCTAACACTTGTCTCCACTGAACTGTCCATGCACTGAGTTAACTGATGTATTCTTTAGTCACTCCATGAGTTAATAATTAGTGAATTAATTAATAACTAATTCACACCACTCAACATTAGTCTATTTGCCAGTTAGACTAACTACAACTAGTTCAACTAAGTCAAACTGAACACAACTCCATCAACTCCTGATCCAACTCCACAGAACTCAATCACTAAAGTCCTAACTGAAGTCCTCCATGCACTAGCTCAAGTTAACCCATAAGAACCACATATTTCCTTTTGGTAGCTGCATATGCCACATCCGTAGCTCGAACTGAAGTGCTCCAAGAGAATAAGATAATGTTTATAGTCCAAATATTATTAAGAGCTAATAATATTCGATTGTTCTATTTTTAGACTGACAGTCTAAAAATAGACTCCGCCCATATGTCTAAAAATAGAAGTCCATCTATTTTTACCAACTTGACAAATCATCCACAAATAGCATCCTGCAACTCATAGACCATGATCCATATGTCTAAAAATAGACTTTGCGCGAAAAATAGCCTGCAGGCCCACTTAGTGAAGGCGACTTCTTTCCACTAAGCTCCATCATATTGTTGCAATCTCAACAAGTTATAGGCCTTCATATGGAAGGCGAAAAGTGGTTTGACAAACATACCCTGTTTCAAAGCGCAACATTGTTGTTCACAGACCCTGGAGAATAATTGATTAGGAAAGGAAAAGGGTATATCCCTACTTCATTTCCATAACCCTAGAAGGAATTGGTAGGGGTTGTACAAAGATATATCACCTACGATGGTCGATACTACGTTTTCAGACCTCGACACTTGAAGTTGATGGCGGTACTAAAGAAAAAGTCCATGACCAAGGACCAAGCTTCAGTGGTAAGACACCATAGTATTATAAAACTAATAGTCATCATAGAACTAAGTTGAGTACACCTAAGTTGGGAAGAATTTGTAGGAAACTATGAGGTCGCACTAGGAATTGGAATACCTATTGTAGAACCTGAGTGGCTAGTAGAGAATGAGGAGGCCAACATGGAAGGGGAAGAAACTATGTAGGAATAGGCCCATTCTTCAGCTCTACAACAACTAACCAAGGAAGAAAAGAGAGCAGCTTCCCTTCTTGTCTCTTTACCTACTAAATGAAAAAGGTCATCTAGACTAGCCAAAACAATGAGTCCCATGGATCCTATTATACAACCAATGGAAGAAATGAATCCCTGATATTTCCTGACATATAGGAAACTCACCAAGAAGTTCCCCCCCAAGCACATGAAATGTAAATAGCCCACGTGTTGGAAGGATTAGGAACCTTTTAAGCTTTGTAAATTTCAAGGAAGTCACAGGTTGTTAGGAAAATCCACCAGAAAATATCTTACCTCGCAATTCTCATATTTCTCCTTCCAATCCAGCAACTACTATCATTCTTGAGTCCTCAGGAGACCCTAAATACACCCCTCTTCAAGAGCATTATGTAGACTCCATTACAACCATCATGGAACCTTGTTCTTACCCAGAAGAAATAACTCTACAAACTCCTGTGTGACAAAGGATTGATGTTGATTTTCTACTATATCCCAGACTGATGAAGGCTTTACAAAACCTGTAACTATTACCTCAACCAAGGAAGTAGTCACTGAAAGGCCCAAGGTTATCACTACTGCTCCCTCTTTTTCGGATGTCCAGACCTAAAATCTTGTTGGAAAAAGGAGAAGGAAAATTAGTCACGAACCAAAGTTGCTAAAAAGAGAAAATAGGAAATTGCAAAGAAAAGCACAGCAACTCAGGAAGTGGTTAAGAAAGAACAAGACTCAGAGGTACCACAAAGAAAAGAGAGAAACCTGAACAATTGAGACTCAAACCAAAAACTTTGTTGTATCCTCAAAGACTCTTGTTGTTACCATAGGAACAAAGATCGACCTAGATGTATTAATAATTAATGTGATGACTGTTGAGGTGAGAACTCAAACAAAAATTTTAGTTTTTTATTGACAGAAGCACACAAATAGAGCATGTACCTCCTTACACTCCTCTAACCATAGATGATAACATTCGAGTTTTAAATAAGAAGCCGAAAGAAAAGATGAAACTTTGACATGATATCGAAGAGAGGGGGTGCCCCAAAGGGAGCATCAAGAATTGCTATAAAAATACAAAGAATTGACTATCATTGAAGCTGAAATCTATGCTAAATTAATAGAAATAAAAAAGAGGGTGAAGATTGTAAAAGGTGAGCTTGAGAGATCCCTTGAACAGAAAAAGGAAGTTTGTTCTCTACTCTAATGCCCTATCTTGTAGATGTCCAACCACAAACTATGCTCTATTTTTATTAGAACGATATCTTTCTTTCAAGATCAAGGATATCGGTCCAGCCAAACTTATGAATTCAACAGTGTTTCTGAATTTGTTATTCTTTCCATCAATAGGATGATAACACAAATAATTTCTTGTGTGAATTGTATATGCACAATTTATATGTACAAGCATTTATTTCATTTCCCAGAAATCAAATAAAGTGGTACAAATCTTATAACACATTCCAATAAAGGGAGAATGGTCTTTACCTTTGGGTCAGAGGAGAGCCAAAAATCCCTCTGCGTACACTTTTTAAACACAAGAGGTTTATGGAGCGTCCTGGAATTGTAACTTCCTTGGCACCTATCCATAACAGTGTATTACACTCAAGGTTAGAATATCTTGGGGATATTAGAGTGGAAGATTTACAAGTTGCTAAATAGAGATGGAAAATAATGAAATTAAGAACAGAGAACCCTTTAGTTTCAAGGATTTCCAAGTTGTAATATGCAGGGTATGGGATTATGTTCATATGGTCCTAGAAGAGGGCCCCAACTGGCTTGTATGTCGGTACAGATACCCCATAATTTGGTACCCTCCGAAAGACTATAAAGTTGAGAATGAGCTAACGGAAGTAGGTAGGTTTGTAGCATTCCAGAAAGTTAGAAGTAGGAATGGATTCAGGCACTACAGAGAGAATCGTTACCTAGCTTACTCTCTAACCTTACTTCATGTCAACCATATATTTGCATGAGGTCATGAACAAAGGTAAGTCTGGGGGTGATGTTGGGTCTTGGAATTAGTATAATTCTCCACCTTATTTCCTTAGTTTATAGTTAATTTTTCAAATCTTTCGAGCACAAATTATAATAATTTGAATGATACAGAGTCCTGGAATGGAGTAATAATTGTTTTGTTATTTTACCTCATTAGTGAATTGATTTTAATATTGAATATATCATTAATTCATGATTTGGGTCGATATTTGGATAGGAAATATCTGATGTTGATTGTTGTTCCTTAAATAGCTAAGGAAGGTCGATCCATGAGGAAATAATTTGGTCTATTTTTGACTTGTTAACCATGGATCAATGTCTTATATGCATGAGTCGATTGAAAAGAGGATCATGACCTGCTATTCTAATGAAGATGTTGCAGATTTCACAACTTCAATTAAAGCATCTTGAGAATCTCCTGATTCTCAAGATAGCTTCACGATTTTGAATTTTGAATTATTTTGTAATATCAAAAGTAGTATTAAACTCCAGTAAAGTAGTTAATTATCCATGTTAATTGTAAAACAAGACTAAAGAGACAGATTTTCCTGAGTTTTTACAGACTTCTCTTGTAATTTACTATTGCATGTTAATGAAGATTTTAGTGATTCGGTTTTAATCTAGTGCATTGAGTTAACTACAAGACGGTTAAATTCTGGTGACCGTGGGCCCAAGCCTGGGATGAATATTATCTTCCTCTGTATTATTATTGCATATTACTTTAAAATTTTGAATGATTAATCATTTCTTAGATCAAATCATTGTTTTCCAGATTTACTGTTACTGTTTAAAAGCAATTGTAGCGAATATTGTTAAATGAGATTTATTTTATAACATTATCTTATGTTATTGTTTTACATTGAAAGTGTGAATTGTTAGCTTCAAATATTTAGAGTTTTCCTAAAAATTAATTTTAGTTCCTTTATCACAATTGTCATTCCTTAGGAAACAACTTGGATTGCTCTATGATTCTCGAATAGGAACTTCACAATTTATTTTTGTTATCAGATTGATTATAGATTAGAGGTAGAAAGTATTCTTTCAGTAAAACTTTTGTTGTTCCTTTCATTTCTCAGTCTTTGCTTCTTATTAGTTTCACTCAAAGCAAGGAATATGAACACTACTCTTGCACCAAATCTGTGGACAACCTTGCAGTAAAAAGATGAAATCCTAGGTTGATAGTCTAATGTGTAGAGGTTTAAGTTGATTCTTTAGGAAAACTTAGTGACCAACAGATGTGCAATGAATATGTGACTTAATAGAGTGTAATGTGGTTATTGTGATGAGGCATCAATTCTTCTTAGTGATTCCCAAATAAGTAAGAGACCCCTATGCTCAGATCTGTTGTTTAAACTTATAGAATGCATATTTTTGACATGTTTGAGGAAATGCTTGTCATGGCTAGTAGGGGTCCAGTCAAGTCCTTTGTAACATCCCTGGTGAAAATTCCATGTAATAAAACTTAAAACAATTAACCACGAATGAATGGGACACTTATTCCAAGATGAATGTTAGGAAAGACATCCTAGGGGGTGTTCATTTGGTTGTTTATGGCCAAGGAAATTGGAAATTCAATGGCTAAGGCTTTGGAAAGGCAAAATGGCATTTTTGGCACAATTATTTATTAAAATAATGGAAATTAGGAGAAAAGGAGGTGAAAGATCACAGGTTGCATGTGAGGTGGAAAATGAAGGAAAATAATGGAAAATGAAGAAAATAGAGGCCTCATTCATAAAAAGGCTTCTGAGGATCAGTTGGTAACCTTTTCTTAGTTTAGCTTTAGAGTTCTTTCATTATTCTCTCTCTCTCATACTCTCGGACGCTTAGATTTTCTTCGAGCACTTTGGGAATAGAGCGAGAAAGTAAAAGAAGGCAAGAGGAAGAAATGATCAAGCAACGAAAGGTAGGATCAAGAAGCTACAATAAGCTTCATTGCAGGTATCGACTTGAATGTGTATTTTCCTTGCTAGATTTTGTATGCATCGGATTGCGTGTGTTTCTTTTCCACCATGGCATGAGTTTTTCCATGTGTGATAGTATTTCCAGCCTAGCCTTGTCATTTCCTGCTAGCTTTGATGAGATGGGTTCTCGCATTCAGTTTATGTGGGATGGCTAGATTGGATTCAAAGTTGAGTGGGGTGGATCTCCTAATTGGAAAACACATGGTGTAGTGGTCCCTGAACCGAACTGAGGATGCTCGAAGCCACTGGCCTAGTAACCCCTAAATTGGACTGTGGGTTGCATAAAGCCAGATTGTGTGCCTTGGTGGGCATATGAATCTTTTTTGGTGAATGGCGAGATATACGGTAAATCCAAGAGGTGGATTTTCTCTCTGTTGGGCCTAGTGATTTCGGGATGGAATGAACGGTAAATCTTGGACAATATGTCTCGGTGTGGGGCCTAGTGGTCCTTGGATCAAATGGCGGATGAACAGTAAATCTTGAGAGACTAGGAGGCACTCAAATTCCTCACAGTGTAGTCAAAGAACTTCAGCAGCATCCACATTTATTGGTGTTTTTTATGTGTTATATGAGTCCCACATTGATGCTTGGAATATGGCACCGGGGTGATTGGTTGAAGACGAACTTGGCTAAGACAATCTATGGTTGGGTGGAACATGGTAGTCCCATCACTGGTTGGTTCATTGCATTGATTAATGAGAAATTAATTCCATTAATTTTCATGTTTAAATTTACTGGTGTATATATGGATTTGATGGCTAATATGTTTATTGTATTTTTGTTCCTATTATGCTAGTTATATGCACATTTTATGACAACAACTATGTTTGGCTCTCAGCATGTTTTTACTTGTATTTTAATGGATAATGTATCTATGACCTAATACATGATAAGGCAACAAATGACATAAGGGAACAATGGTTTATGGTGATTCTAAAATAAGTATGAGATCCCTTCACTTAATTTTGTTGTTTACACTTTCATGTTACATGTTGACAATATATTTAATGAAATGTTTGTCATGGCTAGTAGGTGTTTGGTTAAGGTCTTGATCAACTATTTACTTTTGCATCATTTTTTTCCTGTACTTTATTGGTTCTGATTTTTCATTCCATTCTGGGCACTAGCCTGGGCTCTGGGCTTGAAAAAGTGGCTTAAATCCCGGGGTCGCTAGCATAGAAATGGAAACTTTAGTTCATAGTCGCTGACAGGTAGGCCTATGAGACTGAATTTAGGTCTCTGGTCTCTCCCTTGCCCACAGCATGAGAGCGACTATGGCCTAAGAGACCTAGAACAACAATAGGACCTAGGGACAAGCTGCCTGAGTGCCTGACTTGTCTCTTGAGGATTCTGTTGATGATGTTGGATGATTGTGTGTGATGTTTCATCAATTCCACTTCATTAAGGTTACCTAGGAGGTTGAATCTGATCCAATATCCTCCCATCTCATGTTTATCCTGGTTGGCATGGTTACTTAGGTGAATGTGGATGGAGAGTGTTACATCCTTTTTCAAGTAATTACATTTGTATCATTATTTCGCTATTATTTTTCATTTATGGAAGTGTCATGGAGTTCTGGGAAGTGACCTAATCCATGGGCCTAAAAAAGTGACACATAATTCAGATTCATAGGAAAATAACTACTTGGGAAAGTCCCCAGTCCCAGGCATACCCATGTTATGGAAGCAACTCGAAGGTCCCAACCACATTCATGGCCATGTCATGGGAGCGACTAGGGAATTAATGCACTAAAAAATTAGTTTGTCTAAAGGGATAGTCACCTGGAAGGTTTGGATGGCTCCTGGGTGTTCTGCATTGGGTATGGAAGGTCTGCGTTATTGTGTTTCATCAATTCCACATCCTTAACTGACACGTAGGGAGTTGAATCATATCATAGTAACTCTTCATCACATTTTTACTCTAGTTGGTCGGTTACTTGGGTAGATGTGGGAGGAGGGTGTTGTAGAGTGCTATCAGAGCATGGTTCACTCGGCGGACTAGATGGGTTTTGTGTTTGTAATTTGTTCATGTCAGTTGCATATATGTTACCCTTGTGTGTGGTCTATGTGTTTGTTTCATATGTATGGTGTTGATCATGGTTGTAGTGATGTCGCCATGTGAAGGGTGATGGTGTTGTCATGGAATTTTTCATCATGAGTGTATGATTGGTTGTGCAATGTGTATGCAAGTCAGTGCTTACATGTTGTCAAGTGTAGATTGGTATGGTTGTTGTTGTCATGCATGAGGTTAGGGTATGTGACTGATATGGTCATGCATCGATGACTGGACTCTAGTTAGAATTATGTCTATATGTTGTTATATATATACGTTATATGTCTATATGTTGTTATGATTATGTTGATACATGTATCACACTAAATCAGTTGATCTTGCAGATGATATATCCTCCCCGAATGATGTTAAGGTACATTTTTTTGTTTATGATTTGGTTTCGCTGACATAAGATGCCTTGCAGGAAAGAGATCAAGATGACTAGAAATATGGTAGACTACAGTTCATGAGATTCTCCTTATGGATCAGATGGGTAGCATGGTGTTAGGAACTATTCTGACTTAGTAGACACAGTGAGAAGCTTGAAGGCATAAATAAGGAGTTGTAAAGCAGATAATGACAAAATCATATAGGCACAGGAGAAACAGACATAAGTCAATGCAGTAATCCTTTAGAGTTTGTCATATTTGTAGAGACAGGGACCACTTTGGATCAGCCATGAACAAGAGGACAAAACTAATGGGGCATATGGCGGTAGATATCCTGGTAGGTACAGGTCATATATAGATGACTCGATTAGAGATGGCAGGTTCTTGGACACTCCAATTAGGAGGGTTGATAGACACAAGTACTATTCCAGTTCTGGTTCTCACAAGTATCATGGTCATCATCATTATCATCCTTAAAGGATGAGTGATAGGGATATTTGTCATATGAGTATAAGAAATAAAATCCACCTACATTTGATGGAGAGATGAAAAAGTAACAAGATACAGAAGCATGGTAGCTTGGAATGAATAAGTTCTTTAGATTACACGATTACTCAGAGAACATTAAGGCCAAAATAGCTACTTTCACTCTTAAAGTTAAAGTAGATATCTGGTGGGAATATGTAAAGAATGTCAGAGATATTTATGAGTAAGAGTTGAATTGAAGTGAATTCGAGAGACTATTCAAGAAGAAGTATCTATCGAAGAGGTACTATGATGACAAGGCAAAGGATTTTTATGAGCTAAAGATGGGCTCTATGACCGATGAGGAGTACACTAGCAGATTTTTGGAGTTGTTGAGGTATGTTGCTTACCTCAAGGAGGAGAAGGCCAAGATTTAGAGATTCATCAGTGGGTTTTCGATAGCATTCAAAGACGGGATTGAGTTTGATGAGCCTAGATCATAGAAGGACACCATCCAAAAGCTAAAGCATTATTATGAGCAATCAAAGAATAAATTTGAGACTCAGATGGACTGGAAAGGTAATGCAAAGAACAAAGAAAAATGGAACAAGAAGCAAGGAAGAGCTCAAGATACAAGTAATAAAGATAATTTAGTGCCATCTAAGAATTTCAATACATATGACAGAGGACAGGGACTTTGATCTAAGTAGTAGAATAAGGATGAAGGCTGGAAACCTTTGTAGTGTTGGACTTATGGAGGAGAGCATCACAAGAGATATTGTTCACATCATCAGGGTGGTATACTGCAAATCTACATGGCTCAAGAGGCACATAGAGTGGGAGATGTTTGATAGAGTATTCCTAGGATATATGTAGCATTGGATAACAGGCAGGAAGATCACCGGGCGTCTATTATCGAGATGGATAGTAAGATTTGTGATAAAGTTGTTTTTATTTTGACTGACCCTAGATATGATTATAGTTATATTAATCTTAACCTGGTGGATAAGTGTGGTTTGAATAAATAAGTACATGCAGAGTCTTGGTTAGTGCAGTTGGCTACAGGTACAAAGAAGTGAGTTAACGAATTGGTAATAGCTTGTGTATTTGGTTTGAATGGTATTCCTACCTCAGTACATTTGAATGTATTGCCATTGGGATCATATCGTATGTTTTTGGCTATGGATTGGTTGCATCTTCATAGCACCAAGGTGGATTTTTATGACAAGGCTATTGAGTGCCTGGATTACAATAGGGAACAAAGAGTCTTTTAGGGTAAGAAGAAAGCAACATCAATGAGAATGGTGACAGCTATGCAGGCAAAGCATAGTCATAGGAAAGAGTGTGTGTCATTTGTAGTGCATATTTCTAGTGAAAAAGGAAAGGAATTTGAGGATGAAAATGTCTTGAGTAGGTACCCAGCTCTACAGTGTTTCAGGATGTATTTCCTACAGAGATTTTAGAGTTTCCACCTTGAAAGGAAGTAGACATTTCTATTGACTTGTTACCAAGGGCAACACCAAAATCTAAGGCACCTTACAAGATGATCACATAAGAGTTGGTAGAGCTAAATTTACAGTTGAAGGAAATGCTTGACAAGGGATACATTAGGCCAAGTGTATCACCATGGGGCACACTAATATTGGTTGTGAAGCATAACGATGGTACTCTCAGATTGTGCGTTGATTACAGGTAGTTGAAAAAAGTGACCATCAAGAACATCTATTTGTTGTTGAGGATTGATGATTTGTTCAATCAGTTGAAGGGATCAAAATTTTTCTCGAAGATTTATCTGAGATATGAATATCATTAGGTACACATTAAAGAAGATGGCATTCATAAGAAAACATTTCAGACCAAGTACAAACATTATGAGTTTGTTGTAGTTCCATTTGGTTTGACTAATTCTCCAGCTATCTTTATGTGCTTGATGAATAGTGTGTTGCATCCTTATCTGGACAATTTTGTTATTGTGTTCATTGATGATATAGTGGTATATTCTAAAAATGAATAAGAGCATGTCAAACACTTAGCACTAGTATTGAGATTTTTGAGAGAGAATAAGTTGTATGCTAAGCTCAGCAAGTCCAATTTCTTTTATACTGAGGTACATTACTTGGGACATGTGGTTTCCAAGGAAGGCATAGCAGTGGACCTAGAAAATGTAAGAGCTATCATGGAGTGGGAAGCTACTAGGAATGTGGATGAGCTGAGATCCTTCATGGGATTATGAGGGTATTATAGGAGTTTCATCAAAAACTTTTTGCTGATTACTTATCCTATCACAACGTTGCAAAGGAAAGGAAAGAGATTTCAATGGACAGATGAATGTGCATCCAATTTTGAGCAATTAAAGCAGTTGTTGACACATTCTCTAGTGTTAAAGATCGCAGATCCAGAAAAAGTGTTTGTGGTATGTATAGATGCTTGCAAGAGAGGAATTGCTGGAGTCCTTATGTAGGAAGGACAGGTAGTGTGCTATGAGTCACAGAAACTAAATGAGCATGATAAATACTATCTAACACATGATCTTGAGTTGGAAACAACCATTCATGCATTGAATATGTGGAGGCATTATCTTCTTGGCAGATGATTTGTATTGATGAGTGATCACAGTGGATTGTGGTATCTATTTGACCAAATGAATATGAATGTCCAGTAAGTTAGATGGTTGGCCATGACTAGTGAGTTTGAATTTGAGATTAAGTATATTAAAGGTAATGAAAATATGGTTGTATATGCTCTTAGTAGGTGGATATAGGTGAATCATATAGCAATTATGAGCTTCTATGATACATCTACATGATAGGATCTTACTGGCAGGTCAGCAAGATGTCAGGTATTTGGAGCTTAGGCATAGATTGTAACAGAGTACATGTATAGGTAATGATACAAGTACAGGAAGTGGTACATGTATAGGTATAAGTAGTGGTACAATTATAGGTACAAGCAGTGGTACAGGTGCACAATATGTGGGCTATTGTCTCACAACAAATAGCTTGGTAAGATTTAGAGACAGGATATATGTGCTAGAAAACAGTGAACTCAAGAAGGTGATCTTGAGGGAGTTCCATGCGAAACCATATTCAGGTCACCCAAGGTATCATAATACACTCACAACAGTGAAGAAGTTTTATTGTTGGCCGAATTTGAAGAGAAATGTAGAAAGGTTTGCAAATAGGTGCTTGGATTGTCAGCAAGTGAAGGCATCGAGGTGGACTAATACAAGAAATTTTGATTCCATAATGGAAATGGGAGGTCATTTCCATGGACTTTATAGTAGTTTTACCAAGGACATCTAGGCAACATGATTCCATCAGGTCGTGGTGGATAAGTTGACAAAGGTTGTTTACTTCATTCCAGGGATCCTTCATACTCAGAAAATGACGTAACATAGGTCTTCATCAGAGATTTGGTGAGATTGCATGGTGTTCTGTAGAAGATCGTGTCAGAAATCAATGCGAAGTTCGCTTCTAGGTTCTGAAAATATTTTCTTGCAAGTTTAGGTATAGAGTTGGCCTTCAGTATAACTTATCATCCACAGACAGAGAGGGTCAACAGGATATTGGAGGACATGTTGAGCATGTATGTGATGCATCAATAGTGGAAGTGGGGTGAGCATCTTCCACTGGTAGAGTTTGCTTATAACAATGAGTATCAGGAATCTTTGAGGATGAGTCCATTTGAGGCATTGTATGGGAAGAGTTATAATACTCCCATCAGTATAATACTTCCATCAGTTATAATACTGCCATCGGATCTTGTGCAAGAGGAGATCATGCGGAATAACAGGTACGGATCTTCATCAAAGGAATCTGATGAAGAAAATTGCGCTTTGGCTGCTGTTAGTGCTCAAATCTGCCTTAGGCTGAAGGAAGGAAGGATTCAAGGTAACATCATACCACGCTCAACCTCGTAGCTAGCCCTACGAGGACAGGAGAGGGCTCTCTCCGAGTCACACACAGGAAAATTAACAATAGGGTCTGAGATGTGACTCAAAATGGATATTTATTTTAGGCTAGTAAATAAATATGAAAAAAGAAATGTAATGAATGTCTGAATTTTCTGGGTTGTATGGGACAAAGGACAGCATGACGGAGAAATTAAATCAAAGACACAGAGTGTTTCATAAGGCAAGACAAGTAGGAAGTTTAGAAAATAGATTTGAGTCATATGGAGTGGAAAGACTGTTGAGAGGTTTTAAAAGGGCATATATAATGAATCCTTATCAAACAAAAGAAGACATACAGAAATATGAACGCTTTCCCAAGGCAAAGCAATAAATTGGATTCTACCTTTCTACTTAAAAGCATTCAACTAGCAATGATTATGAATGAACAGTAAACATAACGAGAAACATATGAAACAAAGAAGAAACATATGCCAAACATCGTACCACATGAATCTCATGAACCAGAGCTGTATCCTGTCATTAAATCTTTGTCAAAACTATACAGCCAATCACTGAGTTATTCCTCCACACGTTTCCCAGAAACTCTCTCCCCATTTACAAATGGTTTACAATACAATAAATAGACTCAAATGTCGGAAAACAGATTGACCAGAATAGGGAGTTGTTTAACATCAATAACAAACAAGCAACCATCTGTTCTGAAGAAAAGCAACGTTACATGTTGTTTGTTGATAACCAATAAGAATGTGGAACCTGTGGCGTAGACCCTTTGAATTGCAACTGAAGACAAAAAATAGCCCATCCAATCTGATTGCTCTGCTGTGATAGACATCTTCGCTCTATTTTAAGTTTCAGTCTTTGACTTGCACTTTACATTTGCCATTTGAAAAAACAAACCATTTTCTTAATAAAAATAGCTTTTTAAACTAAAATTGCACCTTTAATAAAGGGAAAAATGAATGATCTCAGCTGTACATTTGCTAAGCTCGACAATACCTCCTTCACTACCAGCGAACACATATCTATTTGCCGAAAATACCTGTCTTTTTGTAATAATGACAAGCTCCCCGTGCTTTCAATTGAAGAAACGGTTTTACCTTTATAACAAAGACGCTATTTCCCACACCATGTTTTTGCACCCTGGCAAACTCCTTTCTTGTTTAATGATTTATAGACTTCACTGACTGTATCGACTATCTTTACCAACGCATTTATCATCTGAAGTAATTAGTCACTAATACGAGAAATTCAATGTCTCTTCTTCAAATCAGAACACGAGCTAACATCATTGGAAAGGACGCATAAACTTTTACTCGGAGCAAAAGAGTGAATCAACTTAGAAATTCGATGAAAAATTGATGAAATTTGGTCTTTTGGTTCTGTGCGCCGCGCTCCAGCCAACGCGCCACGCAGGCTGGATGTGTCGCGCCAGTGCAATTTTAGACTGTGCATTTCGGCTCTACGCACCGCACTCAGTGGGTGCGCTGCGCCTTCTCCCAGTGTGCCGCGTAGGTGGCCTTCAGCACAATTTGACCTTTCAAACACTATTTTCACTCTTTGACAATTTAATTTAGTTTTCTTTGATGCCTTTTGATGCAAATGGATTGTCAAAGACAGCGACAGAATTCATTATTCACGTTTCAAGAATTTCACCTTCCACCTGCAGTGCCTTTGCAAATACAAGCCTAATTAGACACGTGAATGTCGATACAAATACACCTTCACAGCTTTTAAATTTTGCAATTTCTGAGGTACTTTTTAAAACATTCTTGATCGAAGCAGTGTTGAGAAAAAACTTTGTATACTTCTTGGAGATCTGCTCCTAAAAAGTTTTCGAACCCCTCATGAATGGTACCAAGCAATTTCCTGTACAGAGTTTAGGAGCGGTTTCTTTGGATGCAAAGGAAAAACATCAAAATGTCTTATATGATCAAGACCTCGAATTTTGTGTTTAGAAACCCATTAACTAATTGGCACCTTTTACTTTTAGTGCAAGCTCTGTTCCTTTTGTTTCCTCCTTGATTTTCTGACTTAAATGGCGGTTCTTTTTGGCTACTTTTGCAGAGATGACTGATGTTGAATTTGGCAAAGGATCGTGGCGAGGCTGCATGTGAACATCTTCAACTGAAAAACTTTAAATAATTTCATATTTGAAAGCAAATTTAATGATTTCTTCTTCAAAACAGAGTTTTGAAGAAGAATCTCTCTTGAGCATTATTTGATGATGAAATTTTGTAATGGAAATTGATTTGGAACCTCTCATGCAGACTCAGTCGACAAAACCCTAGACCTAAAAACTCTAAAAGATTCTTTGCTGAACAAAGACCATCCATGACTATAAATGACTGAAACATTGAGTTTGATGAATTCTGATGAACTTTAATGATCAATCACAAGCCAGCAGATACAAACATGAGAGGAATGAGAAAACCACGCCCTTCCATCAGATAATAGCATGCCCCTAATGGAATGCAAATTTAATGAGCTGAATGAGACACCTAAAAATGAAATGCAATAAAGAGATTTTGATTTCTGATGGAGGGTTGAACAGACCGACTCTAACAGCTGCCAAAGCAAAGAAGGAGAAGGTTTCTCTTTCTGAATCCGGTTCTTCCAATGATGAGAAGAAGGTTGACAAATCAAAAGTGCGATGCTTTTGTTGTCATGAGGTGGGCCATTATGCCTCAAGTTGTCCATGGAGGAAATCCAAGAAAGAATCCGGGGAAGGATCTAAAGGTGAGGCACTTGCTTCACAGTTTGAGTTGGATTTCAAACTCTTCACATGCATGGTTTCATCCATGGTGGGAAGTGGTTGGTTTCTTGATAGTGGAGCTTCTTTCCACATGACCGGCGACAAGAGTTTGTTCAGTACTTTGGAGGATAAAGATCTCCAGATACTCATAGCCTTGGGTAATGATGAGAAGTATAGTGTCTCAAGTGTAGGCACGGTTATTTTTCAGAGGGAGCATGGATCTCTCTTTACCTTGATCGATGTCAAGTATGTACTAGGACTGAAGAGAAACTTGGTGTCGATCGCGATGCTGGAAGACAGAGGCTATGATGTAGTCTTCAGTAAGGGAAAGGTTTTCCTTAGACACATCATCACTAGACAGGTGAAGCATATTGGTTCAGGGTCAAGAACCTATATGCTCTTGAGGTTCAAGATGCATGCAAAGTCTTGAGCAGCAAGGCAACTGATGGAGACTTGGTGGTTGAGAGGGAGGTTATATTACCTCTCAACATGCAGAGCTAGAAGAAGTCTCAAACAATTGTGGAGGAGCCACGATTGGTGCAGCAGATTCAGGAGGTTGTGGAGCAGCCACAACAAGGGAAGCTGAGAGGA
>APFE030331754.1:11979-70001 GCA_000404065.3 Pinus taeda | reverse complement strand
GGAGATCGAGTAGAGACATTTACTCATCCAGAGACCTCCAGTAGGGGGAAACTTCGAGCCAGGTGGGCTGAGGGATCGTATGCAGCCATACCTCAGGTAGGAGGTGGGGTGATGTGGATTGATATTCCCAAGGAGGAGGGGCAGGATCCTTGAGGTACCCAACCTCTTGGATGAGACCTTGCTACGGGAGCCCCGATGTGGAGTAGCAGGAACTCTGATTGGGTAGAGACAGATGCGGATGGAGCAGCAGAGAGAGCGACAGTGCAGGGAATCCCAGGACAGCGCATAGCTAGCAGGCTGCAGCAATGCGAGAGGCACAAGTGTTTTGCACAGTGCTAGGTGGCACAGAGAGGTGTACAATAGTGTGAGATGCATGGAGATGTTGCAGTAGCGCAGATGTTAGAGAGGGAGCACTTGTCAGCAGCAGGTAGAGCTTCAGCATCAAAGTATGTTCCTAGCCCAACGGAGGGGTCATTTGGGAGTGTTTTTGTTCCAAGTGTTGTTGGAGCAAGTGGACCGGGTAGATGTGTTGCATGCAGAACATTCCAGAGTCACAGGATAGGGGTTGCAGATAATCCATATCTTGTTGAGAGGGAGTGTTGAAAATGCAACAAGATGATGGAGCTTAGTGAAAAGAAGTCGCCTTCACTAAGTGGTCCCACGGGCTATTTTTGGCGCAAAGTCTATTTTTAGACATATGGATCATGGTCTATGAGTTGCAGGATGCTATTTGTGGATGATTGGTCATGTTGGAAAAAATATATGGACTTCTATCTTTAGACATATGGGCGGAGTCTATTTTTAGACTGCTAGTCTAAAAATAGAACAGTCGAATATTATTAGCTCTTAATAATATTTAGACTATAAACAATATCTTATCCTCTTGCAGCACTTCAGTTCGAGCTACGGATGTGGCACATGCAACTGCCAGAAGGAAATACACTTTTCTTATGGGTTACTTGAGCTATTGCATGAAGGACTTCAGTTAAAACTCAAGTGATTGAGTTTGGTGGAGTTGATTGAGGAGTTGATGGAGTTGTGTTTAGTTTGACTTAGTTGAACTGGTTGTATTTAGTCTAACTAACAAATACACTAGTGATGAGTGGTGTGAATTAAATATTAATTAATTCACTAATTATTAACTCATAAATCAACTAAAGAATACATCAGTTAACTCAATGCATGGACAGTTCAGTGGAGACAAGTGTTAGAGGTGAGTGAAAGGGCAAGACAGCTGCCATTTGTGACTATAGTTGTGCATGAGATTTTCACAATCAGTGGATTGAGATTGCCAATGAGGATTGCGTAGTGCAACGCAAGGGAAATATGAGTTTGGATCATCCATTCTCATCTATTCTCAACAGGTATTGCGCAGTGGAGGTAGGCAAGCAGCGGAGGAGATTTGAACCTGTGATTGATTCAGATCTGAGCTAGTTTGTGTGTAACAGGTGGAGATATTACTGAGTACTTGTGAAGAGTATTGTACTATGTATTGTTACATGTTCTCAATCAATATAATACACAGATAGTTGGGGGTTTTCAGCTGTATGCTTTCCCCGTGATATATTGTATTGATATGTGTGATTGATGTTTCAATGTGCGCATGCGATTGTTTTCTTAATTCCGCAAAATTGATGATCAATGGTAGAGGAGGTTATGTATTATGCATGCAATCCGCAATAGTGTATAATCAGGTTAATCTCTGTGAATAAGTGTTATATTATTCAAAATTTCTACAAGTGAATCACGTGTGGCAAAAAAGGCAAAGGAACCTCAACCACTATTACATGGGATGTCTGGAAAAACATACATTAGGAGATTTGCGGACATGAAAGATCCATTAGAAGACAAAAATGAGCAAAAGGAAGTAGAAAATATTGAGGAAGAAAACAATGATGAAACTCTAGAGGACGAAGAGTTTGGGTTACATGACATTGTTGATTAAATTTAAGTTATGCTTGGAAATCAAGCTCATTTTTTTGTAACTATTAAGTAGTTATACTTGCAATGTTTTGACTTTGACATTTTATGAGAAGAATATACACTCAATTAAAGTTGTTATGCGTTCAATATTTGTAATATGTGATTTTCGCATTAATTTTTAAGTTAACCATTATTTTTTGAGAAAAAAAATGATTACTATTATTTTTTTGACATGAAATTCATTAAAAAAAAAACAAACAAACAAACAAACTATTATTTAACTATTTTTAGTTAAAATTTTCGTATAAAAATTGTGATTTTCGCATGTCAATTGTAGCAAAAAATTATCAAAACGTGTAGTTGTTTAATTATATTTATGTTAAAAATGGCTATTTTTATGTCAATTGTTAGAAAATATTGTTTTTTAGAAACAATTATTTCTTGTGGATTGAAAAATTAATTAACGATGTATAAATATGTAGAATATCGAAAATTCAAAATATCAACCTTCTTCTTTAAATATCTGAAACAATAAAAACCTCACTACAAAAAAAATAAAATTAAAATAAAAACAAGAAAATATGAAGAAAAAGACCACTTCAAAATTATTAAATTTACAAAATAATTATTTACATTTCATACATTAGAAAATTAAAAAAGTTAAAAAAAAAAAAAAAA
Source organism: Pinus taeda (assembly GCA_000404065.3). Classification (NCBI taxonomy): domain Eukaryota; kingdom Viridiplantae; phylum Streptophyta; class Pinopsida; order Pinales; family Pinaceae; genus Pinus; species Pinus taeda. The sequence goes on along the minus strand of APFE030331754.1, from coordinate 67,400 downwards.
AAAAAAAAAAAAAAAACTTTTAAAAAAAAGGCCTGGTGCAGAATTACCACGTTTTTAAATCAGCATAAAAAACACTACCATTATAAAACGCAATGTACATAAAAAAATTTATAGTACCAAAAACTAAGCTTTAAAAAACATGTGTGTTTTGCATAAACCCTTTTCAAAATCGGGTCACTTTTTTGCTATCTCTACAAAATGGGTAACAGTATGGGTTCCCATTTCAAAGTTTACATTGTTTTTGAATGTTAACTGAAAGTGCGGAAATCGATGAAAACTGCTTGAGAAAAAGACTTTATGACAACTGATTAAGCACAAGAAATATGAAAAATAGAAGTGAAAATAGTAAAAACACTGTTATACTAGACAGCGAGATTGATGACGGAGTTCGTCCCTGATGGATTATGTTTCTGGGTCCGCTTTCAAGATGGGCGGTCGTTTTTATTAGGAATGAAAAGGAGTTGATTACACATAGATTTGATTAGTCTGAATGTGCACACAGGTACTTATGATCACTGTCATTAGATAACCCTCTGAACTAGCTTTCCAACGCTTGTCACGGTTCCCAATTCCGACTCCGGATGCTCTTGTTACACTGAAAACAAAATTGCCTTTGACCTCCAGAATCTACATACAAAGACCAAAACTACTCTCCTTCATCAATGAAGCAAAACTGCCTTTTATAGGCTTGTAGATGCATTGAAACCTCCCTGGGTGAATTCATGATGAATTTTGTTTGCTTCTGGATGGTTTGAAGCTCGGTCCTGTGGTTCCATGACACCTAGGGCTAGGTTTTATGGCCATCACATTAGTTTTAACAACCAAAACTGTTAAAAACTCAAAATTAAACATAGGATAAGCCATAACCGCAAGCCGTCAGGCTAATCAAGCGGAGGACTAACGGTTTCCATGTGAATGCCAGTGGTCTAACCACCAGATGCCACCTCTGTAGTTTCCCCTGGCGGTTCTGGCGACGGTTGCGCTAACTGCCACATGTGACCACTGTTTAGTGGTTACCAAAGACCTGGCGGTTATGGTCTAACTCCGTTGTTATGTTAACAGTTCCGTGTGCCTGAAAATGTTGTTGCGGTCTGCTAACCCTCTGTAGTTTTGGACTACGGTTACATAACCCTGACTAAACTGTTCACATGCCCGCCTTTCTCCGATGCGGTCAATTGTCTGGGGGTTAACCTCACGATTTCAATACTCTGACGGTTTTCAAATGTGCTGATCACATGAACTTTGACATGGTTAGTTGTCCATGCAGTCATCTGATGGTTAGGGCCTGTTTTAATGTTTTATAATGTTTTTTGTTTGTTTAAAACATATAACATATGTCCGAGAGTTAGGTTTTAGGTTTTAGGCTTAGGGTTTAGCAATTAGAACTTAGGTTTTTAGCATAGGTATTAATGTATTTGGTTTACATTTTGAACGTTGCATTTAGGTTCTAGGTTTAGGTTTCACAACACATAGTGTAGGTTTTTATATCACTTTTGTCACAATGCAACAATAACCCACATGCATATCATCGACACAAGTGGCATTTGTGACGACAACCTGACAGTGAACCATATTGAACCTTTACAACGGACGACACCCATGTCGTCACTAAATCCTGCAAGACAAATGACAAAACACATGTCGTCGACCAATCTTGGTGGAACTGTCGATGAACATAAATTGATAGCCAAGTACAAACCCCTATCAACTGAACGTCATGAAACCATAACATTACATGAACAACCTGATCCATAACCTGTAGGTTTTAACCCTGTACAGAAATTACCTGCATACGAATTCTAAATCACAGGAAAAATAAAAATGCGAGAGCATAACAGATAAAACACATATACACAGAGATTTGCCACTGGATCTCAAAACCGAGACTACCAGCTTGATTTTTCATTATATTCCTTTCAATGTTACAATACATATTTATACATGCCGAAGCATCCAATACCATGGACCGAAAACCATCGCGTCCAAAACCATGGACCGAAAAACCATAGGTAGGTTCGCCCAACCTAATATAGGGTCCAAAAAAAAAAATTCTCGAGGCGCTGCCCCGAACTCCGTAGAGGGGGGCTACCCGCTGCGCAATCGGCGCAACGAAGGGGGGGCTCCGCCCCCCTCTAACCCCCCGGTTCACTACGTAGGTTAGTCGTGGAAAGAATATAACACAACCCAACAATGACCGATATGATGGTTTTGAGGCAGGGATATTCCTTTCCTTTTGGACCTTTCTATATCAGGGAACCTTGCCAAGGGAGGGGTTGCCCGAGGGATTGTGTAGTAGAGAAGGGGATGCCCACGAAACTTAGAAGGTGTGCGACTACACAGAAGGGGATGACTAGATTTCCTGAGGGGTTGTGTAGCAAAGAAGGGAAGGTTGGGGATGAATTTGTTTTGGTCATTATCATTGCCAAATGGAATCAGATGCACATTGGGAGTGTGCCCTGGAACAATGAGCTGGTAATTGTTCACTTAGAGGACAAGTGGCACTAGATTATGGTTTTGGATCTTGGATGTAGTTTTGAATTTGGCAGTGGATTCTCGACATCATGGGAAGGAGGTGAATCCTAGTATTACTTTGAGAATCGAGGTGTGAGCCTCTAGATTCCCTTGTTACTGATATGAGTATCATATCCTTTTATTTGTTGGTTGAGAAAATGTGCATATGTGTATGTTATTACAAATATTGTATCAAGCTAGATTTATAAATATACATGAGCAATATGAGTATTTGCTGGTTGAGGAAAAGTGAATGAGTATATATGCGGTTATAGTAGATATTGTAATGAGCTATGATGTATAGCTCTAGTAAATGGTATGATTGTAATATCTTCAACAATTGTTATTGTAAATATTGCAACTAGTTGTGTTATAAAGGTCCATGGGTAGTATGTTTTTCTTTTCATCAATCTTGCTCGTTGTAGGTGTCCTTGAACATTGAGGATGGTGTTCCCCCAAGCAGGAGGGTTTTGTAACAACCCTAGTTAAAAATACATGTAAATATAAATATAAGGCCATGGTCATGTGACACATGTTCCAAGATGAATGTTGGGAAAAAAATCCTAGCAGCTGTTCATTTCAGTTATTGTGGCTAAAGGAAATTGGCAAAGGCAATGGAAAAGGCTTTGGAAAGGAAAAGAGGCATGGCATTTTATTTATGAAAATAATAGAAATTAGGAGAAAACGAAGGTGAAAGGTAAAAAGTTTCGTGTGATGAGTAAATTGAAGGAAAATAATGAAAATGAAGAAATAGAGGCCTCAATGATAAAAAGGCTTATGAGGATTAGTTCATAGACTTTTGTTAGTTAAGTTTTGGAACTATCTCTCTATTCTTTCTCTCTCATACACTTGGACAGTTAGTGTTTTCTTGGAGAAATCTTGGAGGAGTGTGGCATACTTGGATTTTTGGAGCAAGAAGGCAAAGGAAGAGTAGGAAAGCAAAAGATGACATCATGATTAGAAACTACAATGGGTTCTGCATGCACGTACCGAGTTGCTTGTATGGTTTCCTCACTAGTTTTGGCATGCATAGCATATGCATGTGATTTATTAGTTATTATCTATCATTGGCATAGACGATTTTCTGGATTGATAGTGAATTTGTCTAGACTTTCCATTTCCTAGATAGTCATAGTGTTGTGGGTTTTAGCTTTGTTTTCTGGTTGGTTTTCTTGTGCCTTTGTCTATGGTTTGAGTTACTAGTTCAGGGAAGCCTTGGTTGGACAAATTCTATGGAATCCTTACAATAACTTGGGTTGAGTTAGTAGTCCTGGAAGCCTTGGTTGAAAAAATTCTATGCAAGCGCTTGATGGGTTGAGTTACTAGTCTTCGAAGCTCCAGTTGGAAAAACGTTTTGGAAGCCCAACAATAGTTGTGGGTTGATTTACTAGTCTTGGAAACCCTAGTTGGAACAAATACTCTAGCGCCCACGAAAACTTGGGCAGAGATAAATCTAGTGATGGCTAGTGATGTTTGGCCATGAGGTGGAATCACTGGTTGAGGGTTGAGGTTGTTTGTCCTTTGGAAGACCTAGATGGTTTTGATTGATTTTTTTTATGAGATCCCACATTCATGATTGGAATATGGAATGGGGGTGACTGGATGAACGAAATATTTGGTTCAACCTAGTCTACGGTTAGGTGGTTCGTGGAAGTCCCATACCTAGTTGGCTTATACAATCATAAGTAAGAATTGTCTTTCAACTTGGTATTTTTTTGATAAATATATTTGTTTATATTTGCCTTATATGGTTATTATATCCCTACTATTTCTTATGGTTATATGTTGGATCTGACTGAGTTTTATGACAATTAAAATACATGGCTTTCATCATGTTTTGATTAATCATTGAATGTTCAATAAATATGTGACTTAATAGATGGTAATGCAATTATTGTGATGAGGCCTAAATTCGTTTTAGTTATTCTCTGATAAGTATGAGAGCCCTATGCTCAGATATGTTGTTTAAAACTATAGAATGCATATTTCTGACATGTTCGATGAAATGTCTATTATAGCTAGTAGGGTTCCAACCAATTCCTTGTTCAAGTAGTTGCATTTGTATGATTGTTCTAATTTTATATTTCATTTCTAGAAGTTTCATCAAGTTCTTGCTAGTGACCTGAGCCCTGGCCCTAGAAAAGTGGCCTAAAATTTGATGTTACACGCACATAACTACTTAGGAAAGTCACATGTCACATGCATGCCCATGTTGTTGGAGTGAATATAGGGTTATAGTTGCACTCATGACCATGTTATCAAAGCGACTGAGGGTTTAATGTAGTAGAAGGTAAGTTTGCATTAGGAGCTAGTCACTTGGAAGGTTTGGATGGCTCTTGGGGTTTTTCAGTATGTCTCAAGGGTCTATGTACTGTTTTTTTTCCTTTCCACTTCCTTAACTATCACACAAGGAGTTGAATCATATCATAGTAAGTCTCCATCACATGTTTACCATGGTTGGTTGTTTACTTGGGTAGATGTGGGAGGATGGTGTTACAAGTTTAGCTTTAAAGCTCTCTCTCTGTTCGCTCTCTCTCATACTCTTAGACACTTAGAGTTTCATGGAGAACTCTTTAAGGAGTGTGGCATACTTGGATTTTTGGAGAAAGAAATGAAAGGAGGAGAAGGATTTCATAAGAGGACATCAGGATCAACAGCGACAGCTGGATTTCTTTGTAGGTATTGAGTTTCATGTATGGTTTCCTTGCTAGTTTTGGCATACATGGCATATGCATGTGTTGTCTTGGTTACGAACTGTCATTGACATGGAGGATTGAATAGATTGATAGTCAATTTTCTTACCCTTAAAACTTCCTGGATAACCATGGTTTGTGGGTTTTATCTTTATTGTTTTTGGTTGGTGCTCATTTTCCTTTGGTTGTAGGTTGAGTTATTAGTTCTTGGAAGCCTTGGTTGGACAAATGCTCTAGAATCCCCGGGACAACTTGGGTTGAGTTACTAGTCTTGCAAGCCTTTGTTGGACAAATGCTCTGGAATTCTTGTAATAGCTTGGGTTGAGATACTAGTCCTAGAAGCCTTGGTTGGAAAAAAAATTTGGAAGCCCTTGCTGGATTAAGTTATTAATCCTGGAATTTCTAGCTAGAAAAACACTCTAGAAGCCTAGTAGAAAATTTGGGTTGAGTTACTAGTCCTTGAGCCTTGGTGGGACAAACACTCTAGAGCCTGACAAGAGTTATGGAATGAGTTACTAATTATCAAAGCAACTGTGAGTTGAGGGAACCCTCCTCCCACATTTACCTAGGTAACCAACCAACCAGGGTAAACATGTGACGAAGAGTTACTATGATATGATTCAATTCTCCATGTTTCAGTTAAGGAAGTGAAACTGATGGAACAACTATACAAACCTTCCAAACATATTTTATAACCCCCATGAGCCATCCAAACATTCCAGGTGACTAGTCCCTGAGAAAACATATCCTTATATTGCATTAAACCCTCAATCACTCTCATAACATGGACATGAGGGTGATTGGAACCCTATAGTCTCTCCCACAGTATGGGAATGCATGCTACTGTGGGATTTACCAGGAAGTTCTTTTCCTATGACTCTAAATTTTATGCCACATTTTTAGGGCTAGGGCTCAGGTCACTGCCGAGAACCCCATGAAACTTCCATAAATTAAGGATAACATTGGAACAATGATACAAATTCAATTACTTGAACAAGGACTTAACTAGACCCCTACTAGCCATGGCATGAATTTTTTTAAACATGTCACCATTATGCATTATACATGTTTAAAAAACAAGTCTGAGAATAGGGGTCTCATAATTATATAAGAATCACTAAGAGGCATTGATGCCTCATCACAATAACTAGATTTCCATCGATTAAGTCACATATTCATTGTACATTTAGTGGTTAACCAAAACATGATGAGAGCCATACATTTTCACTATCATAAAACTCATTCATAACCAACATATAACCAAGAAAAATTTCAGGGATATAACAACCATATAAGACACATATAAACAATATATATACCCATAAAATACCAAGGAGAAAGAGTGTTCTTACTGATAATTTCATAAGACGACCAGGTATGGGACTTCCACAAACTACCTAACCATATACTAGGCTGAACCAAGTCTTTATTTCATCCAGTCACCCTCATGCTATATTCCAAGCATGAATGTGGGATCTCATAAAACAAATAAACTAGAACCATCCAAGGCTTCTAAAGGCCAAACCACCTCAATCCTCAACTAATGATTCCACCTCACACTAATATATCACTAACCATCACCATATTTCTCTCTACCCAAGTTTTCCTTGGCTCTAGAGTGCTTTTAGAAAATTGACTTCCAAGACTAGTAATTCGACCCACGAATGCTACCGAGCTCGAGAGGGTTTGTCTAACCAAGGCTCCAAGACTTGTAACTCAACCCATAGTTTCTTTCGTGCTTCAAAAAATTTTGTCCAACCAAGGCTTCTAGGAACTAATAACTCAACCAAAAGCTAAAGGAACATGAGAACCAACCAAAAAACCAAAGATAAAACCCACAACACCATGTCTATCCAATAAATTGCAAGGCTAGGAAAAACTAATTTCAATCTAGATAATCCTCCATGCCAACGACAAATCATAAACAAAAAACCACATGCATGTGTCGTGCATACCGCACTAGAAAGGAAATATAAAATGCAACTTTGTACTTGCAAAGGAAATCCACTTTAGATGCTTATCTCAATGTCCTCTTGCGCTTTCATGATTTTCCTTTTCCTTCTTGCTCCAAATCCAAAGTATGCCACACTCATCCGAGAGTGCTACAAGAAAACCCTAAGTGTCCAATAGTATATGAGAGAGAATAGAATAGAGAGATCCAATATAGAACTGAAAAAATCCTAACACTGACAAAATATTTTCAATTGATCCTCATAATCCTTTTTGCTAATTAGGCCTTTATTGTCTTCAATTCACATTATTTTCATTTTCCTCCTCACATGCAACCTGTGACCTTTCACATTCCTTTTCTCCTATTTTCCATTACTTTCATAAATAAAATGCCAATTAATGCTTCATGCTTTTCCAAGGGCTTTGACATTTCCTTTTCCATTTTCCTTTAGCCATAGTAACCGAAATGAACACTCACTAGGATGTTTCTTCCATCGTACAACTTGGAATATGTGTCCCACGACCGATGCCTTATATATTTTTACATGGATTTTTAACCAGGGAAGTTATAGAGGAAAAGAAGGCTTACTACAAATTTGAGGTATGCTACTTCCCATATGCTAATTCCTCTAAGGAAAAATTTCTGCATTTTTTCTTATGTTGTTCTATATCATTCCACTAGATCTAGGACATTCACCATTTTTCACAATCATGAAAATTCTACATAAAACATTGGTGACCATAATGTGGATTGATTTCTTCCCTTAGTGGTTTCCTTGACCTTAGCACTTGTTTACCTATTCAATGAACCTTAACTAACTCACTCAGACATTGATTGACCCTAGGAAAACTCTATTTTGAGCTTGGCTGCATTTCTTGTGTCATATTTTGACCAAAAAAATTCCCGGCATATTCCCTATCCTCAGACAAAGTGCTTCAGTGAACCTATTCCTTCTTTGTGCCTATGCTGCAGTGAAATGGTTTTTGTTCTTAAACTGCACTGATTCCTATTGGATGAAAAAAATTGCATTTCTTTTCCTTTTTCTTTGTTCTACTTTGGTCTAGAAATTTCTCTTGAGTCTTTAAGTTTGTCATTTTCTCTGTAAAGCCAATCCCTTGTCTATGAGCATTAATCAATTTCGATTGTCATCACATTTTGATAAGATTTTATTCGTTATTTCTTTCTTCTTGTCATTTTGGTTTTGTATGCATAAATTGATTGTTGAATTTGAAAAGTAACTTTTACATCATAGTTAATGCCTGTGTGGTTTCTTTTTGTCAATGATCAATTTGCATTCATATATTTTTTTGCATTTTAAACATTAAAAGAAAAGAAAAGAAAGACAATTATTTACATTTCTTATAAGGCTTTGATTTTGATTGGAATAGGGAAGCTCATGATATCGGTTGTTGCATCAGTTGTTTATTGCATTGTTTATTGATTTATTCTTCCCCTACTTAGTTAGGAATTCCATTGTGAAAAGGAAAATGAAAAGATTTATTTTGTCATATTAGTTGCATCATAGGTGTGTTCAGGTGACATCCCGTTTTGAGCACTGAAATTGAAACATAGTTCAAGAGAGACTCTAAAATTCACTCAATTTCCTAAGGATCATTTGTAACATTAACACAAACATCTATAGGTCTAGGCTAGAGACATGTTTCAGCATCTTTAGATGTAGGAGTTGTCATTATTTGTTAGTGTTACATTTTGGGGTGATATCCCATTCCACATATGTAAGTGTATAGGATCGTTCTCCATGTACCTTCAGGTATATTGAATGGAGATCCATGCATGATAAGTATATCGGAATGTTCTCATCGAACAATTAGGCAATAGACAACACTACTACAGACTCTATTTCTATTGATCAGTGGTTTTCATTGATGTCAACCCAAGAAGCACCAGGGGATACCGAAATCTTGCATGGAAATTTTTACCTAAGAAATCACTCCACGTTGATTCAATTATCTTCTAGATTAGTTCTACTCTTTGGGATGATTCCATTGATATATGGCACGCCACATAGTTCTTTACGGTTTGAGAGATATTCATGTTTGAGGTTAGTAACCCCAGTCAATGGGCTAAAACCCCCTGGAATTGTGGCATGGAACTCATCATTGGCTGTGGTCATTGAATATTCAATAATTAATAATGTTTTAAGCTCCCCAAATCCATCCAATATTCACTTGTTGAAGCACCTCTCAACTCAAGTGATTTCTATAAATTGTGATCCACATATCCTCCACATATAAGAGCTTTTCAATGAACTATCTCGTGAGAAGACCTCTGTAATTTTTTGGCCCTCATGAGATTCTAATGTAGGATATATTGCAAGTAGTTTAAGGTTTCGTTGAGGTCTCATTAGGGTACAAAGTTATGATCATGTTTGAAGCTCTGTATTGAAGTAAGTTTAGAGCCTTGGATTCTAGGATTTTGCTACTTCACATAGGTCATCATGGAATGTTCGATATAACATTTTTTCTATGGAGCTTCAAAATAATAAGTTAAAACCCATTTTATCTTAAATCATGATGAACCTCATGACAAAATTTCATATCTTGGGTCGGTATATTTTTGGAGATATGATATGAGTAAGTTAGGGTTTTGGCAGGCTCCTGAATTCCATGTCAAACAGGTGACCTTGCGATAATCATCATAACTTTCTCTTTGAGCATTGGATTCAAATTTCATAAATAGTTAAAGATAGAGGACAAATCATAGTTTGTTCGATATCATTTTTAGGGCCAAATTTCGAAACAGTGACATGTGGTACTTCGTACACGTTATCTCTACTGAACCGATCTATAATCAAGTCATCGTGGAAGATTTGGCATAACTCTTTATGGAAGAATCCAATCTCCATCCAATGTCTAGGGTTGGAAAGAGGAATCAGATGGATATCACATGATGAAATTTTAGACATTGGAGATACGAAATTACATAGATACAAAAGATTCAATATCGAGCTCCTAGAAGGCAAGAAAAAGTATGCATTCAAGGATCACTGCAGTAAGGGGCACACAAAAATAAGTCAAGAGCAAGTTTGCTACAAAAAGGTATGTATGATTAGTGTTTGCATTTGAATTTTGAGTATCATCTCTAACATATGTTTTTTCAGGACAACATAAGTATATTGTTTTGTATTTGTTTGGGCATTCCTTGTTATGCATGCTCAGGAAGGATGACACTTTAGAACAACTCAGACAAATACTATAAGCACATGAAATTCCAAGTTACAGTTACTTGAAGCAAGCATGAAAGTGTCTTAGAAGCTGCAAGTGATCCAAGAAGTAATGTCAAGTCAAGAGCCAGGTCTTCTATAAAAACCAATGATGTAAAAGAATCATTACTATAGATTTGTAAAAGAGTCATTATTGTAAAAGAAACAATCTACCTAGAGTCGAAAACAAATTGTTTGGAGGTATCAGAGCCACTGTTGGGATGATTTCATGGTTGGTTTGTAGGTGATAGTGTGATTGAGTGTCCGATCAAGTACAATAAAATCATTGTAAGTCATATTGTATCGTGGATCATTGTCCTTGGTACAGTAGTTCACACTCTTGTCTCACCTCTAATCATTATAGTGTGGTAGGGAGGTGTTATGCAGGTGCATGAATTTGCCTACAGGTTAGAGCTTGTGAACACTATAGGGTGGTAGTTTGGTCTAGGATTTTGGGGCATCCATTCAGCTAACTATTGAAGAAACCAGGGTGTTGGGGCATCATTCCAGTGGGAGCCAGAGAAGAATGTTTTTCTATAATTCTAGAAATTTGTAACTTTCATTCCAGTTGGGGCTAAAGATTAAAGAATTTATTAGAAAAGTGTTCGATGGTTTTTGACCCAGAGGCAGTTTTCCAACTAAAATTCTTGTTCCTATTCTATTCTTTTTCTTACTATTGTTACTAGATAAATATTAGTAATAATTGAAGATTAACTAATGATGTCAAAAGAATTAAAAGTGTTAATTTCTAGGCAATATTAATTCAGTCCCCCTCTTAGTATTTCTAAAAATTGGTATCAAAACTTTGTTCCTTCAATAATAGTCTAACAACTGGAGGGAGATCATGGAATTTGATATGAATAGAGTTCCTTTGTTCAATGGAAATAACTATGCACTTTTGAGTGAAAGAATGTAGGTTCATTTGTTCGCACAAGCATACGAAGTATGGGAAATCATTGATAAGGGCTTCACACTGACCTCAGATGAACAAGGTAAGGAAAATATTGTATATGATGAAAAGGCTAAAGATATTATTAACAGTGGACTTATCGAATCTGTATATGTTAAGGTATTGAGTTGAAAAACTACTAAAGAGGTATGGGGAAAGCTTGAAAATATATATGCAGGTGACTCAAAGCGAAAGAAGAAAATATTCAAATTTAAAGGGAAAATTTTGAGCAATTCAAAATGAAGGAAGATCAAAATATTTTTGTATATTTTCACCTTGTTTGTGAAACAAAAAACTCATTGGAACATTTGGGAGAACCTGTCGACACAAAAATTGTTGTCTGAAAGATCGTCAGAACCTTTGCAGTAAGATTCAACCCAAAGGTACATCTCTTCGAAGATAGATCAAATCTGACCAATCTCAGCATAGATGAATTACATGGAATTATCACAACATATGGAATGAGGATTGATGAAGAGGATGGTACATATCACTTAGAAATAACATTTTCACTAGTAAGGACAAGCAGAGTCCAAAAGCGAAAAATTGCAGTTGTGAAGATGAAGAAAATGAAGAAGATGAAGAATAATTTTCAAATAAATATTTTTCCTAGTTCAGACAAAAGTTGAGAACAAGTACAAGAAAATTAAAAGGTAAACTTCCATTGATATGATTTGAATGTGGTGAGGTTGGGAATTTTGTAGCCAAACGTCCTCACAAAAATGAGGCTATTATAAAAGGAAAGAAAGTTCCTAGGAAGTTCAACAAGAAAGGCAAGAAGAAATCATTTAAAAAGAGTTTCCTCTCCAAAGAAGATAGCTCCTCATCCGATGAAGACAGTGATGATGAAGAAGAAACCAATGGAAGAGTATTTTTTATGGCCAAGCACAATTAGAAAGAGGCATCTAATGAAGAAGGAGACAAGGAAGAATAGATGATTGAGGTTGAATTTAGAAATGAAGTAATTAGGGTTATCAAAGAGCTCAAGGCTAAGAAGAAGCATGTCAACAATATTGAAGACAAATTAAAGATAGAAATGGAACATGTCCTAAATCTTAAAATCAAGGTTGAAGAATACAACGAAATTGAAGAATATCTCAGGAAATAATTAAAGGAAAGAAACAAGGAAAGAGAAGCCTTGGAAGCTGATATAGTCTCTCTATGAAAGGAAGTAAAACAAATGGAAAAACACTTCAAAAATATGCCTGAAAATAAAAGGCATTGTAAGAACTCATCCATAATCAATGACCATGTAGTGACAAGGCTAGTCTTGGTTACAAAGAGAGATCTGAAAAGTCATGTCCATCTATGAAAATAAAAGATGATGGATATGCAAAATCTACTAAGCAGGCTGACCTCCCAGCTAAATCAATAGATCAAGACTCACAAGAAGAACCTTGCAAGACAATTCCTTGAATGATATTTCCTCCCATGTATCAACCTATCTTTCATGTTCATTGTTATTCATGTGGAAGTTTTGGACATAGATTTGTAGGATGTCACACATATGTTTGGAATGAATATAGTTCCAGGAGATCTTTCAGAAATATATAGTCCAAAACTTAGCAGAATATAAACACATTTGATCATTTGAGATATGATGTCGAATGTTACAAATGAAGTAATCAGGGTTATAAAAGAGATCAAGTCCAAGAAGAAGAACATCAACAATCTTGAAGATGAATTAAAGATAGAAAGGGAACATGTCCTAAATCTAAAAAATTAAGGTTGAAGAATACAAGAAAATTGAAGAATCTCTTAGGAAAGAATTAAAGGAAAGAAACGAGGAAAGAGAAGCATTGGAAGCTGAAATAGTCTCTCTACGAAAGGAAGTAAAAAATGGAAAATTACTTCAAAACTATGCCTGCAACTGAAAGGCATTGGAAGAACTCATCAACAATTAACGATCATGTAGTGACAAGACTGGTTTTGGTTACAAAGAAAAATCCGAAAAGGAGTCAAGTACTTCTATGAAAAGAAAGATGATGGATATGAAAAATCTACTAAGTAGGCTGACCTCCCAGCTAAATCAAGAGATGAAGACTCATAAGAAGAACCTTGGATGATAATTCCTCGAACAATATTTCCTCCCATGTATCAACCTATCTTTCATATTCATTATTATTCATGTGGAAGTTTTGGACATAGATCTGTAGAATGTCGCACATATGTTTGGAATGAATATAGTCCCAGAATAACTTTCATAAATATATAGCCCAAAAATTAGCAGAATATCAACACATTTGATCATTTGAGAGATGATGTCAAATGCTACAAATGTAACAGTTTTGGACACCTGGCTAAAGATTACATACTTGAAATTTCTTAAAAAGAATTCTCGCAAAATCATATTGAATAAGTATGGAAAAAGAAGGTTGAAAAGTGTGCTCTCACTCTCAAGGCTCAAAGCAACCAAAATTTTTGTTATATTGAGTGTGGTTGCTCAACACATATGACTAGAGATTGAAATAAGTTCATATCCTTGAAGGAAAGGAAGCACAAAACACTGTCTTTTGGAAATGATGGGTCTTCAAACATCATAGGAGTATGTACAATCACACTTGGAAGCAAGGATGCATTAGTTAAGGATGTGTTGTTGGATGAAAATTTGAATCACAATCTGCTCAGTGTTGGACAGATGTGTGATCAAGGACACACAGAGCTATTCAAATATAGGAAATGTGAAATCAAGAAGGGAAAGTTTGCCAAAATTGTGGCTACAACAGGCGAAGCTCCGAATGACATATGTATTTTGGATGAAGCACCTAAAGGGTGCTTTCTGGAGAAACAATATGAAAGTTGGTTATGGCATAAACAAATGGGACGTATAAATTTCGACAATTTGGTCAAGATCCAAAAAAAGGAAGCAGTAAGAAATATGCTGAAAATTTCAAAACCTACCAATACGATATGTGAAGCTTGTAGGCAGAGAAGATAAAAAAAAATTGATTTCAAGACAAAATAACACTTTGCATCACATCCATTGGAATTAATACATAATAATCTATGTGGTCCTATGAGAATAAAAGGTTTAGACAGATAATTATACTTTATGGTAATGATAGATGACTACACCATAATGACAACCATCCGTTTCCTAAAGAAAAATTTGAAGGCATTCAAGTGTTTTAAAATATACAAGTAATTGGTTGAAAATGAAACTGATTTGAAGATCTAGTGTCTGAGATCAAATAATGGCAGAGAATTCACTTCCAAGGTATTTCAACAATATTGTGACAAAAATGGAATAAAAAGGCAATTATCAACAGACAAAACACCACAGAAAATGGATTTCCTGAAAAAAATAGAACCATACAAGAAATGAACATAACAATATTAAATGACACAAAATTAGATGATCATTTTTGGGTTCAAGAAATCGATACAATTGTATTCATTGTAAACAGAGGTTTTCTCAGGAACAATTGTAACATGACTCCGTATGGACTATGGAAAGGAAGACTAGCTAACATCAAATACTTCAAAATATTTGGAAAAAATGCTATATTGAAAGAGAAGATAAAAAATTGGGCAAGTTCAATTGTTGTGTTGATGAATATATTTTATTTGGTTATTCATGGAAAAGGAAGGCTTATAGATGTTACAATCAGTTGTAGCAACTACAACACCCTCCAAAATTTTGGCCTACACCCAATTCAGAGCCTCCCTCGATCATTTCACTTGATGACTAGACACACTTGGGTTCACTCCGTGAGCTTGCGTGAGTCTTCGCGTTCGCCTTGTTTGTTAATTTCACAAAGTCTTGCATGTTTATGTCAATTCCATGGTTGCGACCATGTTCTAGTCATGCTCAAGATCTTCGTTTCATGTGTGCATGTTATGTTCTCTATGAAAATACTTTTTGTACTAATACACAGAGTTACATTCACTGTCATGCAAGCAATGTCACGGCCAATCAATGATCAATCGAAAGTGTCATGCTTGTCACCTGCACCATCAGTTAGTGATGTTGTACATGTGTGTCTGGATGGTTTGAGTCATCTCGTCATTAATTCATGTGGATGTGTGTTTGTAAGATCACATTTGAATATTTCACTCATTTATGCACTTAGTCATTTTGTTGAAGTTCTGATGAACGAACTCCCCTCTGAGAGACGGACGATCACCCCACCATTGACTCAATCGACTGTCACCAAGAACAGTGCAGAAACACCTAGAAAGTCATTTCAAGCTACACTGCTCACAAGCAATTCAATCTACCTTCATGTTGGCCACCCAGAGAATTGCACCTGGTAGCCACCCCGAGACTGACTCCCCTCAAAATTTTTACAAAGGCTACTTATCTTTCCCACTCTGCTAACTGAGGAAATTGTGTAGATAAGCTGGAAAATCACCCAGTGCTTGTCCCTACCTCTCTCAAGAAATTGCACAATTTTTCTAGTCAGTCCTTCTGACGGTCGACCAACTGGTCATCCAAAAAAATTTTTAGTCTTCATGAGTAGGCCCTTTACTGCTTGGTAGCCCGCTCAGCTCAAAAATTATCTAGAGATGATCAGTAGGTTGGCCTCCCAGCACTAGTGCAATTTCTCTTGCTAGCACCTCCTAGTAGTAGACTGACAGTTCCCTCCAAGAATTGCACAGTTTCTACTGCCAAGCTCCCAGAAATTGACTGCCTATTCCCCTTGGGAATTACATAGTTTCTACTACTAGTGACCTAGTAGCTAGCTGCCAGTTCCCTCCAGGAATTGTGTAATTTTGGCTACCAGGCGCTGGCTAGTTCCTCTAAGAAAATGCACAATTTTTCCCTACTGATCCTCCATGCAACCCGACCTTTTCCTTTAGAAAATTGTACAAATTTTGTTGTCAATCCCCTGCTACCTTCTCGTTCCAGAAAATGTGCATATTCTATCTTCCTTGCATTCCTGCAACCCAGATTATCCCTCCCAAAATTTGCACAGTTTTTCCTTCCAACCAAGCCAGACCTTGCGGACAGTCACTGTCAACTTGGATTGCCCATCTTCATCACCCAGTGACTCTTGTGCATTTTTCTACCTCTCCTAGTCACCTGCATCCGAAATGATCATGTGTCATGGTAGACTAGGAGGTTTTTGGATTTGATGTTGTCTCGTCATGAGTGATTGCAGGTACAGGTATAGGTACACCAACAAACATGGTGCAATGATGAATGGGATGAATGAAGGGAGCACATGTAGAAGGACAGGTTCACCAGCAGACTAACAAACAATGCATACGAAGAGATGTGCTCACAAATGGATGGTCATGCAAAGATATGCTCACAGACGGATCGACGAGCAAACATGGAAGATGTGCTCACAGACCAAAAAACAAATGAACATGAACCTATCGTGAATAGATGATCCTATCAAGCCTTCCAACATATAAGTAGGGAGCAACGTGCCAAAGCAACATCAAGTGAACCAACAATCATCGAAGACTCCATGCACTTTGCCATGAGGAGGTGAAGTTGTGACACACAATGAAGACATCCATCACCCAACAGCACTGCATCTTGACATGCACTCTAGTAGGAGCACATATGTACCAGCACAGTCAGGTTGAGTCATGTCAGGAGTCACATTGTTCACATCTCCATTGTGGTCCATGTTGTCAAACCAATGTAATGTAACGTGGAAGTCGAAGAGATCCACTTATCGTACAAAGAGTCAGGTAAAGATAAAAGTCATGGAAGTCAAACGATCATGAGGGTAGTTGAATAGCCATAAGGGCCAATTTCACCCTTGGCTCTAAGTACCCTCTCATTTGTACATGGAAAGGAATTTTCACCTCAACTCCTCCCACATAGCCAAGAGAGTCTATAATCATTTATTTGAGAAGTAGTGGCTACAATGCCCCATGCATGAGGTTAGTGATATATGGTGTAATGATGTGTCTTGGAACTTTCTCTTTATTCAAAAGCCTACTAACAGGACAACACATTTTCACACATGTATTGTAATTGTTGTAAGACTAATCTTGAACAATTGTAATCCATGTTGCTTTAACCTGTGTTGAACACTTGAACTTTTGTCACTTGTCGTAATGCATAATTTGTTAATGAAAATGTATTGAATATCTTGTTAACATTGTCTCACACATGGTGGCTATCTTCCCAAACATCAACCACACCTTTCACATAAAACTTGATGTAACAACCTGTAGACTACTATGCTGAGTGTTATATGTGTTATATTTCCTTGTGTGTTGCCACTACTGCATTGATGTGGACTGTTCCGCCAGAAACTATGCACGTCCTATTGTGTTTTGTGTTCCTAGTAGAGTTGGGACTTCTCCCAACTGAATTGGGACTCACTCCCACCCTCTCCCTCTACGATGAAAGAATCATTGACACAAGAGACACTTACAATCACCAGGCACGCGGACCTCATTTCTCGCAAGACAAAACAATCCACTCTCCCATGCGGACAAGCAAGAGTTGAGGAAAATCTTTAAGATAATGGAAACCAGGCCATCATACCAGATGGGACTCCCATATCAAACAGTGTGAGGTCTAGTTGGGACTTCATACTAGGGAGATCCCCTGACGTTGGAAGGTCCAGCACCATCAACGTTTTAGCACTAGAAGGAGGGCCATATGACAAGTTGAGCCCGTAAATATGGGTTGAATCTCTTACCCATGAATAATACACAATTCATGCTCCTTGGGTGTTTCTCTCATTCCTTCCTTAATTAGTTATCAATCCCCGGTGAGCTTCTTAACCACTTGTCATTGTTAAATTTTGACGGTGAGGACAGAATGTCTATAACCGAGCACATTTCTAATTTTCTTCATTTCTGTGAATCTCATGAAATCGATAGTGATGAGCATTTTTGCATACTCTTCTTCCTCACCCTTGAAGGTCATGCTAATCAGTTGTCTCATACCCTAACACCTGCTTCCGTCCATTCCCTTCTCACTTTCCTCAAGGAGCGCCATCAAGCCTTCGATGAGTGTGACCACCAAGATTTCTATGAAACAATCTCTTGTTTAAGAATGAAGCCTGGTGAATTAATTGAGGACTATACCACTTGCTTCCTTCAGCTATGTCACAAAATTCCTGAGTAGTTTGTGGACCTTGACTTCATGAGGCAAGAGCTGAAACACTTGGTTCATGTCTCCCGAAACGGTGAACTTCCTGATTTCCCTTCTTCCTCAACTCTTGTAGATCAAGAGACACCTCATGTCTCAAAGAGGGTGCCCACTCATAGCAACCACAAAACTAAGAAATACGCGTAGTGGGTACCCCCTTATAGTGGTTGCAAAGCTGAGAAATCTATGTGGCATGTTCCCAACACCTCTGCTCAGTTGTCTCCTGCCACAACGAAGGAAATTCCAAAATGGTTTAGAAAGCCCATGGTGCAAAATAATCCCTCCATTCTGAAATAGGACATCACCATTCATAACCCAAGTCTTGAGTCTAATTTGCATCTCTACCATTCTCCATCATCTACAAGCCATGACCTTTTGCACCATAACTTGCTTGAGTGATATGATTCACAAGATAGCTACACACACTCTCTTGATCCTCGAGTCACTGGCTCAAGTTGCAGTCATGTGCAAGGCAATCTCATAATATAAATGGAGGAGCGGGACGGTGAAAAAATAATTGATTCCTCTCAAACAATTGAGCCTACATTCTTGATTGACTCTCGATCTGTGAATCTTGGTTAAACACCATGCATAATCAATTCTTTCGATCAACCTCTAGTCTTGGGATGTCATCACTCCCATGCTTCTATATGTTGTGATGAATACCCAAACACATCATACAATCTACTAGCATCTCATGTACACTCTAAGTCAGATCTGGAATGTGCACCAATCAAAGCAAACATCCATATCAAATCTTCCTCTGCACCTCACTTGCCCATGTGTCCTATCATTCACAATGCATCAATGTGTGTCAAAAATATTCCGCATTCTCTTTCTTATTTATCCCATGATTTATCTCCTTGATCAACACAAGGAAATGACGTTTTCCACGATGAAAATAGTCCCAACACAGGACTCTTCCCACTCATCATCATCTTATGTGTTACATGAAGAGGGATTGTCAAGTCAGCTTGCTAAAAATTCTGATCAAGCCCGTGACACAGAGGGTTGTCATTGTGAGAGCAGTTTTGAAATCAGTAACAACAACCATCCTCAAGCCATGCATGATTTGGTTCACATCTCCAAATGAAATTTTTCAATTCTGGAAAGTTTTAGGATGTGCCAGGAAGTCAAGGCACTTCAACGTCCGCTGATGGTTATGTAAGGACTTTGTGACTCTAGTAAGCCTACCAAACCAAATCAAATCTGGTTTCTCACAAAAAATCCATATATCTGCATGGTTGCACTCAACGTGGATCCTCTTGTAAGGAATGCTTACTATTCTGGGTGTGATATTTCAAAATTTTAGGTTTTTGCTAATGATCGAATCCATGAGTCTATTATAGCATGCCCATCTCCATGCACCTCTTTTACATCTAATTCGGGTTGGGAGTGTCCATCTCTCATTCAATCATAGGACAATCAAGTTAATTATCTCAAAGAATATCTTTATTTGGAATCGTAATTATTGGATGTTCTCTCTCGTAATTAGCTCCTTGGTATTTTTGCAAATTTTCCACATCAAATATGCCCACTCATCACACTAGCAATCTACTTGTGTGATGATGAGTGCACAACCTATTGCATGAATCAAGTTACTCTCATTTCACCACACCCCAACTAGTTTCACACATTCATAATGTTGGCATCCTTTCCACATTTATGTGATTACCATGATTCCTGCACACTTTTTCACCAGTTGTAGATGGTTGTTCTATCATGTCTAGCAGACAACAAACATCATTCCCTGATTCAAAGTGTTCACACGATTTTTCAAAAATTTTCTTTGTTCATATCAAACTGGGAATCTGCCATCTCGACCGACTGGTCTATTTTTTCTTCTACCTTGGGTGGTTGTCATGCAGTTTATCATTTTCCCAACATTACATCCAATGATAGTTGATTCACACACTATGATTTTCACCATGTAACATCTTTATTCTTAGATTTTTGTCAAGCAAGTGAGGCACCTCAGCATGCATTGATGGCTATGGCAGGCCCTCAGTGTCATGACATGACTGATGAGAATGACCAGATCTATCTATCTATATCATATTCCCATCATGATCCCCTCTCCCAAATCAAGAATCAATCCTCTCAAAGATCACGAATCTTTAAAAATAGCCATCATGAATTTTATGATCCAGTCGTTGAATAGCTAGAACAATCTTACTTGGCGAGTCATGTTGCAGGTAACAAGCTTCATTCCTTCCTCGCACTCACTAAGAAAATTGGTGCAGAACAACACACGCATGCAAGAGGCCTTTGAGGTTTGTTGGAAAATAGTAGTCATGGAAGAGGTAAGCATGTGTGTTGGGTCGTTGTGACACATTCTTCCACCTACAAGTTGGACCTTCTCTCTCCTATGCAAGTTTTTCAAGTTTTTTCATTTTCTGCTACACACTACTTTTTATCTGTTTTAATCACTCATATCTTTGTGACTGAGGGTTGGGCACACCTAAGGTTTCTTCACAAGAAATTTCATTTCACATAACCCCGACTGTTTATTGTAGGAGAAGGAGTAATGTTTTCTTTTTCGCTTGTCTTTGCTTTATGGTTTGCATGTTTGTTTTCTTGCTGACTTGGTTTCTTTTCTTTGCTTATTATCTTTGTTTTCACTTTGTTTGATCTACTTACTATTTTTGTTTTTGTTTGTTTTGTTTTCTTGGCATATTACTATTTTTTTTTTTTCTGGAAATAAGTGTTGCCAACTACTAAGTTCCAACTTCTAAATAGAGAATGTGGTTGAAATTTGAAGAGACTTGTGACATTGTAGCACTTGGATAGTATCGTGTATGTCTTCTTTGTGCCTGGTTATAACCTTCATTCGATGAAGTCTTGACTGAAAATACAAACCGGCTGCAAGGGAAGTTTTTTTCCAAGCATGAACCTATGTCCACACTGGGAATCCCCATTCTTGTACTTAGGCTTCTACTCTATGTGTTCAAGCTTATCCAACTAGTAGAAAGAGAGAAGGGAAAAATATAAATGAGAAAAAATATTGTTGGCTTGATGGGCCCTAACCCAGGTTCAACGTTAGTCAGCCAAGAAAATTCCTACACCACTGGCCCTTTTGGCAGCAGTCTGTAGAGTGCAGATGAACATCTCACGCAAAGCAGTATGGAGGGATGCATGAACAAAGTTTTTGCACACTAAGATTGTCGTGATGTCATTTTTATACCTTAAATGCTTCCTTCGCATAGATCGATGAGAATTTAGGGCTTATCGATCTACTTTCTATTCTGTCTCTTAGAACCATCGTGAAGGTACACAATCATCCTTCACGCAACCCTATCCAGTGGCTCATATACTTACGCGCCTTTGTTACTGTGTTATTGTATAATTTCCTAAATTATCTTAAGTGTTCACCAAATTTACCATGTAGAGACCTCCTAGCTTTACTTGGACTAATACAACTTCAGCGGTACACCATGTTGCTACCTACTTCATCTCATCGATTAGCCGCTTTGTTGTTGGCCCTACACCATCTGACTGAATCTTCCTTTGAGTCTTCTGCACACTAGCCAGCTTGTCTTCAATTCTAGTCATGGTCAAATAAGCCTCATCCAACCAAGGCTATAAGCGAGCCTTCAACATGACTTCCTTGTGCTGAGCTGCATCTACCTTCTCTTTCAATGCCTTGGCCTGCTGTAGCTTTCCCAGCCTCTGCGTGATGGAGACAGTGTGCACTATCGCTTGAACTTCATCGTAGCACTGCTTCATCTCCCGCACTTCTGTTTCTATCCTATGCACAGTGACTCACATTGTTCTCTGATTTCTGGTGGAGTTGAAGGATGGGCCTTCAACTACAACTCTGCGATTTTGAGGTTCAATTCCAACAAGACCTTTTCCAATTATGTGCAAGCCTCGTGTACTCCAGGAGTGAGCTTCCAAACCTGCACATCTACTGGCTCCACCTCGGGAATGTCTAGTTCCAAGAAAGATCTACATGCCTCAGCGATGAACTTAGCCATGCACTGACTCTAGTCCATAAGGTCTTTCACGAGGTCAGTGGTGGAGTCTCGTTGTACAACCATCTCGGTGTTTTTGATCTTCTGCTCATTGATGACTTGTAAGGTGTGTTGTTCATGGGCCCGTAGTTTTGTAATCATGCCATCCTATAATAGGTTAAGTGCCTTACTGGGGAAGCACGGTTAAGCTAATTCCAACTCCCTTGAGGGTGCTAACAATGGGCTTGTCAACTTCTATCTCTATAGTTTATGATCCATCTGAAAACACTATTGCTCGGGGATCTCATGTGCACAACATCCCCATGGCTTCAGAGGTGCCAAGCACTAGACTAGTTGACACTACACCAGTCTGTACCTGTGATGGATGGATATGCAACTCATGTAGACCTATTTGGATAACACCCAAAGCCTGCAACTACTGTTGTTCGAACTGTTGCAGCAGTTCCATGGTAGCATCCCTCACAAGATCACCTATGTCGTTCAAGTTTGCCTTTGTTAGGGTGATGAGGTCGAGAGAAGTCTTGTTGGCCTTGGACATCTTCTTTGGCCCTACTTTCTCTGTATCTTTGGTGCACTTGGTATGGAGAAGAGTTGTCTCAAGGTCCGCTCCTCCTTACTTTGTTTGTTTGTCCTCTTCCTCTAGCTCTAGGGAAGGCGACTTCTAACTCTAGTGAGAGCCACACTTCTCTTCCTCTGCTTGCCCACTTGTTTTCTTCGTGGTAGTGTACTCTGCCTTTGCCTTATCCTTGCTCTCCTTTCTTTTCTTCACAGCCAACTATTCCATCTTCACCTTGGCTTCTTCATTTTTTTCGCTGTGTGGTAGACTTGCTAGATCCTGCTGTTAAGTTGATGGAAATGCACTAACTTGCTGGCCATCAGTCGAGGACAACTACAATTGCATCATCTGTGGTCAAGTACGGTAGGTCATGCCACTTCTGTTCAAGGTCCTTTTTCACATGTATTGGGACATGGTGGAAGTTGGCCTTGAATTCCATGTACTCCTGCAGCCTATCAAAATTTGTTGGTAACAACTGTGGCTTGCAGTTGATGGCCATGTGGATGCTCATCTCCATCAAGACATAGAAGATCTTGTTGTTCTTTATCCACTGAGGATCCTTCATAGCCCACAACAAAGCGAACTTCGCTACTTCCAGTAGGTCTGGCATGACCGAAGGAAACTGGCTATCCTCAGGAAGCTCCCACACAACCAACACTATGGACAGTCGTAGCCATGCATAGTGGAAGGCCTTATTATGAACCTTCACCTCACAAAATTCACGAGGAATTCACCGTAGAGGTAGTGCACCAAGTTAAATTGTATGCCCTCTACACACTGGGCTACCAAAGCTATCACTGGTGTCAATACTTCATCTACGTGACACTTTCTCATGAACTTTCCTACCAAGATTTGTGTCGCCACTTTGACCACAGGGTCATAGATACTCGTGATGGCATAGTCGTGCAACTTCTTTACTAGCTTGAATTTTTCCTTTGTCACCTTAGCAAGGGCATGCTCGTCGGTCTTTCTGCCAAATGCCATGGCTGAATTTTCTCCTGAGTGCGGTAGTCATGTGACCCTATGGATCAGCATGTCAATGATGGGTATCGGATCCTCTAGCCATAGACACCCATCGTGCACCAAGCACAATAGATTCTTGATCACGATCATCGTGATGGGCAAGGGTTGTAATGTGGCACCCATAACAGGTTTTGTAGGCCCGCCTTGTCCACACCTTTCAGCCACTTCCTTGACTCCAAAGCAGTCGCTCCAGTGTTTTTATGGAAGACATGTTGCATAAGTTGGTATGTCACTAAATGAGGGATGCACTCCATGTTAGCGAAATCCCAGTCTTCCAATTTTAAATGGGGTACACACCCTAAGCATGGTCCCTCAAAGACAATTTTCTCTAGTAGTAGGGGTGTGTGCAGGGTGACCTTACACTCATCAATATCCTTCGACACCTTCATTTTACCCCTGTTCAGAGGAATGTACTTAGGTAGCTTAGAAATGCGGTCAGACCCTTCAACCACAGCACCCTCAATTTCCATCACAATATGCTCATCATCCATGGGGATTTCATCAACCACTTCTATGGGCTCTAAGTCAATAACCTTGCCCTTTTCCTGTGTGGTGGGCCTATCTTTCTATGGGTACCTTCTCGGTGATGCACACACTAGTTGTGGTGTCACAACCTACTTGTGTTTCTTGTTCTACAAACCCTCCTTTGCCGGGGTAGGCCTTGGCCTAGGTGACCGTGGTGACTTAGGTACTTCAACTGGTACTTCCGCAATTACAACCATTAGGGAAGCTCCTTCAGCTACCATGGCTACCCCTGGAACAACTCCTTTGGCTGTCATTGCTTCCCCAACATTTACAATATCAACCAATGCCGACATGATGTTATGCAACAACTCCTCTGTCTCCTTTGGCAACATCTCAAACACTAAACTTGCTCTCAAGACTTCAAATTTTTCATGGTTCATGTACACCTAAGATATCAACACATCAATTATCAAAATTCCAAGGGTTTTTCTGCTGGAAAACCCTTTGTAATTTATAGGCATTTTGAAATTCAAATCCAATCATTCCCCCCATACACAGTTCGTTAATGCTAGATTGGCGGTAGATTTTCAAAGATATGGTCCATAAATTCTAACTTAAATTCCACCTCCCCCACTCCATTTGGTTGTTTTCTCATCGTCAAATCATGAATAATGACTTTAACAGTCACTTTCCAGCTGTCTTGCATGGTTTTTCCTTTGGTAGCGCACCTCCCTGCGCGCTTCTGCGGGCTCTGTGACATTTCTTCATTCTGCGCAATTCCCCAATCATATAGCTCTCCAATCCAGGTGGTCTAGTTTATAGTCCCGTGCTTCATTTCAACTGCTTGGAGCACTAGGACTGTGCTTCCCTCATATAGTCACCTAGTTGGCTCACCAGTTTATGGCTTCAATCAACTACAATTCACCTTCCCTGGGAAGGGTTCTCCATTCAATTTGACCAGCTGAACTTCCCCACCAACGAAAGTCTCCTTGATGATATACGACCCCAATGAGCACATCCTAAATTTCCCTGGAAATGTATCAAACTTTCCGTCATATAGCAAGACCAGATCATTTACCTTAAAGGTGCACAATTTGATGTGTCAATTGTGCCACACATTTTCACGGTCCTTTTGAACATGTTGATGAAATCTAGATAAAAAGCAGTCCTCCTGAAGCTCCTCTAGCTACGTTAGCCTCTTTTCCAAGGCTCTGCGATTCCGACATTCCTCTGAGTGCCACTATGTGTACACTAGTTACAATGTATTCCATTGGCATCACAACTTCTATGCCATACACAAGTTTTAAAGTTTTTTGTCCAGTCAGCTTCTTGCAAGTCGTTCTGTAAGCGCATAGCACTACGAGTATGCACACATCCCAATCATTTCTCTAAGAATTGTAGACCTCCATCAGCACACTCTCTAGTACCTTATTGAATTCTCTGGTCATTCCATTAGCCTATGGATGATAAGGCATACTTTTCTGATGATACACCTGAAATTCTTCTATCAATGTGATGATTGTTCTGTTAATAAAGTGCATACCGTGATTGCAAATCAAGATCTTCGGACACTTGAATCTCATTAAGACATACTCAAAAATAAATTTTGCTTCTGTCACGCCTGGGTAGTCCTTCACAGGCTATGCCTCTACCCATTTGGTCAAATACTCAATCACGGTAATGATGTACCATGCACCCGTCTTCTTTCCTGGTAGTTGAATTGGTCCCACAAAGTCAATTGCCCATTTTTTGAATGGTTGTAATGTCACCTGTGGCATCAGAGGAAGGGCATCCCTCTGTGATGGCCTACCAGCCCTTTGACATGTGTCACATGCCCTACACTATTCTTTTGAATCCTTATGCACGGTTGGACACCATAACCCAACGCGTAGAATCTTCTACGTTGTTGCTTCTCTTGCAAAATGTCTTCCTGTAGCTCCTTCGTGACCCTCAGTGAGGATGCTGCTTCATTCAAAGTCAGGCACACAACATCGCAATATTTTGTTTGACCCCATTTTGTACAAGTCCCCTGCAATGATAGAAAGTCTATAATGCACACTACTAGTTCCTTCTTTTGTTGACTTGTATAACCTTCCGTAGCCGATCCTGATGTTAGGAAGTGGATAATATCTTCAAGGTGACTATCTATGATGCAGACTGTAAAGAGCTATGTGTCAAGCAGTCCTTCCTCCAAATTAGTAGGCTCTTCTCTAGTTTCAATGCGTGATAGATGATTAGGCCTCGCATTTAGTCATCATGGCTTCACAATAACTTTCAAGTCGTACTCCTAGAAAAACAACAACCATCTACATATCCCCCCCCAACATAGGCTTGTTGACCAGGTACTCCAATATGGAATGATGCATATCCATCTTAAAGTTTCCACCCAACAACTAGTGCCTGAACTTCTAGAGTGCGTACACCATAGCTAATCCTTTGCACTCTGTCATGGAATAATTTTTCTCTACTTTAGACAGCTTCCTACTTGTGAAAACTATAGGATGATCCAATTCTCCCTCACTGACCTGTATCAGTATGGTCCCCAACATAATACATGATGCGTCCATGTGCACATGAAATTCCTTCTTCCAATCCGGGAAGACTAGGATCAACGCGGTGACCATTTTCTCTTTCAGCACATCCAAGCTCTTCTGACATTCATCATTCCAACAGAATGTAGCATCCTTTTTCAACAATTTATCCATAGGTGAGGTGATCTGGGCATAGCCCTTGATGAACTTTCTATAGTATCTAGTATGCCCTACAGTTGCACGCAACTATTTCACACTCCTCGACGCCTCCAAGTTAATTATCACTACAATTTTTGCGGGGTCTACCATCAATCCTTGTGTACATACCACATGACCCTGCAAGATCCCAAAAGGGACACAGAATAGACACCTACATGTATCTAGCATCAAGCGTAGACTTTCCACATGGCACTTGACCAATCCAAACATTGTCCAATCATCAAAGTATACCTCTAGAAATCTATGAATGAAGTCTTTGAATGTTGCAATGACTGCACACGAAAATATTGCTGGCACATTCTTCAGCCCAAAAGGCATTACATTGTATAGAAAACATCCCCATTTAGTCGTGAAGGTCATCTTCCTTCTATGCTCAAGCGCGATTTTGATCTGATGGTACCCAGAGAACCCATCAGTCAAAGAGTATGCTTCGTAGACGTCTACGTTATCCAGGACCTTGTCAGTGAATGGGGTTGGGAAAGGATCATGCACACAAGCATCATTTAATTTCCTAAGATCTACGCATATCCTTATTCCTTCCTTTCATTTCTTTTCTTAAACCACTATTGGGCTTATGCAATCAGGTTCTTCCACTAGTTCAATAATACCTGCCGTGAGAAACTTATCTAACTGAACACAGACCCTTAATCTATACTTAAAGTTGAGGCGGTATGGTATTTTCTTCATAGGTTTTTCATTTGGATTTAGGGTGATCCTCATGACACCCAGGTCTCTTATTATCCCTTTCAGATTGGAAAGCTTCGGGGGGAACAAGTCCTGATATTCACAGAGCAATTCGACAACCTTATCTACTATTGCATTCTCCCAATGGTCCCAATATTTGCAAACTTCGGTTCTGCCTCCTTGCCAATGTTCACCTGCCTAGTCTAAGCATCTTAGTTATGTCTGGGTTCTCTAGCTATGGTCCTCCAACTCCATAGTGACCTTCAGTCTCTAGGATATTAACCTTTCACAAGTCCTCGTCTTCTTCTTCAGTTATTATATTGTAATGTTCCAGTTTGTGGCTTAGTTGGGTAGTCCAATCAAGTTGACTCAGGTTTAGAGGATCTTGTGGTATCATAAATATATTTTTCTTAACCTCCTGCAACACTTCATCAATGGACTTAAATCCATCTCAAAATTGGACGTCATCAGAAATCCTTGGAGCAAAACATCCCATTCTTCGATGCCATGACATAGCTCTGTCTCCAAGTACCAATTCATTGGTATATCCTCCAAGGTATGGAAAAACAGATGGACCCACTCCAGCTGAGGCTTCATGTAGGGCACGTGATCCCCCAAGGGCAATTTTGGGGCTAAAAGCCCATATTTTGGTCCAATTTTGTAATACAAATGTAAGGACTATGCATTTTGTGGTCGCAGAGTGACACTTTTTCAAAGGACTGCGAGGTAAGTACGTGAAATATTTGAATACTTGGATTAAAATGTTGTTGTGAGAAAAGTGGGTTATGCAGCGACCTTGATGTTCAAGGCTATGCGAAGTGGAAATTTTTACAGAAATGAATGAAATAAGGGTCTAGAGCATAGCTGCTTGATTTCATCTCTACGAGGGGATAAAGAAGGGATAGCGAAGGTCTCTCCACAAAGTGTTATTCAGTTGATAAGACAAGGATTTCCATGAATACCACCTCTACCCACACCACCACCAGCTTCACCACCATCGCCTCCAACTTCACCTGTACCACCTCCACCGTGATTCAGTATGGCAAACACAATGAAGCTTTCTTTGTTCAAATGCTTGGGAAATGAGGACCTGAACTAATTATGGTTTGTTGTGAGGGTTGTATGGGAAATTCAAGGTGTTACAGATGACCATATAAAGAAGGAAACACTAGCTAGTTCTTTGCAAGATCGCGCGCTAACCTTGTATATTAAGTACTCTAACGATAACCCGAATGCTAGAGTAACGGACATCCAATCAACACTAAATAGGGAATTTAGTAGGCCTAAATCTGAAGCACAGTCGATTGTGGGATTCAAAGAGATCATGATGCTACTAAGTGAGACACCTTAGTAGCTAGATTAGAGGCTAAAATGTACAATTCACCAAGCCAACATGATTTTGACAGATGGAAAACATTGTTAGTGGTTTGTGGCTTCGCTACTACCACACTTAAGGAGTGCGCTACCGCAACAGAAGATAACAACTTGGATAGAGGCCCTAGAGATTTCCATGAGACTACACAAGACTCTGATGGAGGATCCTAATCTAGGAGTCTAGTAGATCCATGCATAGCTGAAGAATCTATGCCTTGAGATGCAAAGTTTGAAATAGGATAGGATGGTTCGAACCGAGGTACATGAAGAGGTATGGTGCATGAAATGCAAAAGTCAAGGTCATGACAAAAACCACTACCCAATCTTTAAAAATTACCTTGTAGGAGGAGGATTGATGCCTTTAAGGCCGGAAGCTCAAGCAGGACCTAGCGCGACACCTGCTTTGTGGTGCACTATCTTTCAAATAGCTGGAAAACATGCCATGGATAACTGCCACTTGTTACAGAAGTATACACAAACTCTACAACATTTATTTTGCAACTTTTGTAGGTCAGTGGGACATGACAAGCATATTTTTAGGAGCTATGAATTGATGATGGATAGAATTCCCGCCTATAGGGTTCAGGCCAAAATGCGGCCCTTAACTAGAATGTAGGCATGGCACGAATAGGATTTCAAAGGTGCAGACGAGGCCGAGGTGGAGGAGGACCAGGTAGATGTCACAGACAGTTGATTTTCTATAATTACAGAGGGATAGGACACTATGCCCATGATTTCACTAATCCATCATGCCCGTCGTGCAAGTATTGCACATTTTTTGATCATCAAACATAAGATTATCCTACGTTAATAGCCAGGATACGTGAAAAAGGAGTGCTACCACCTCCCCTGACTCAGAACTTGCAGATGATCAAGTCTGAGCTGCGTGGGGAAGATCCCAACGTAAATATAGTGCTCCAAAGTGGAATTACGATGGGAGATGACAGGGAGAAGCAACCAGTAGATAACACATGGGTTCACAAGGCCGCAACAAAAGAGGCCGAGTTTGATTTAGAGCATGCTTGCGAAACGTTCATGGAAGCTAAGAAGATATTTGTTGAGGCATCCACTTCAAGAAGCAAAGATAAGCCTGAGCTACGGATGGACCACTCCATGCTCACTACTTTCCTGGAAACCTATATGAAGTTACTGCACAATAATAAGGCTATGAAAGGGTTACAGGAACTTACCAATAGATGTGTGGGGACCACACTAGGAGAACCGTGCATAGTCTGAAAGATCAAAAAGCATAAAATAAGGACAGGGCGTGAAATGAGACTCACCATGTAGATCGGAGAATACGAGATGAATAAACTCATTCTGGATTTGGGATTAGATGGGAATGTTTTACAAAAATAGACATGGGAGAGAATGGGGAGACCTGCACTACAATGGTCTCTGATTCAGCTGAGGATGGTGAATCAACAGAAAATCATACCCATGGGGCGACTATAGGGAGTAACCGTGGACATTGAGGGAGCGAGTGTGCTGGCATATTTTGAAGTAATAGAGATTGTTAATGACAACAATCCCTACCCTGTGCTCTTGGGAATTGACTAGGCTACTGATATGAATCAGGTAATCAATTCGAAGAAGTGAAATATGATCTTTGAGAAGAAATCGTTGCACCTAATAATACCCCTGGATCCTACTGAGGGATCGCGCTATATGGAACCAGTGCACGACTATGAAAGTGATGATGATCAGGACTGCATCTATAAGATAACAACACGAGACAAGAATGGGTGAATCCCATTGTAGATGGATTGATTACATGGGAGCATGAGAGATCCTGCACTTCGGATTCTGATGAAGGCATAGAACATTGGTAGAATCAGTTACACGAAGTAACTACACTAAATTGCAATATGATGACCTGGTCGTTGCACTATGTGTCATTAGAGGAAAGGAATCTGCCTACTTATAATGGTCTAACTGAGGTAGATATAGTTCTGGATGCATTTGAAAGGGAGGTACAAGAAAACAATGCTTCCAGGCCTTCGACTGGGTACTTTGTACTATGCCTGCAAGATGGTGCGGTATGCACAAGGGAAGCTTTGAGGATTGGTGTGAATATAGGAGGATGATGAGACCACATTTTGGGAAACCTAAGATGCGATTGATAGACATGTACGATGGGTAGGATGATCTGCGTGCGCATCTGGCCAAATGGATGCAAGCTTATGGAGAAAAGCCTCAACTTGAGTAGGTGCACTTGTACCCCACGCTAAAGTACCTGGTAAGTAAGCCTGTGTTGGGGGGGGGGGGGGGCGGAATTTGAAGATGGCTCTCATTGTTTCAAGAGTATGATTTTAAAGTTGTTGTGAAGCCTAAATGACTGAATGTAGGACTAGATCACCTATCATGCATCGAGACAAGGGAGAAACATACTAATTTGGAGGAAGGATTACTTGACACACAAATCTTTGCTTTGTGCATCAGGGATGGACATTTTGAGGATATAATACACTTTCTAACAACTAGAATGTTGTGTGTGGAGCATGATTGTTGAAAGGTCCTTGTTTCAGCCGGATCTATACCCCAGGAAGATTTGTACACCCCTCCATGCAGGGGGCTGCGGGGGGGACTTGTCCCCCCTGCGGGGATCCGGGGGGGCCGATCCCCCCTGGCTGGGGGGTCTGGGGGCCAGCGGTCCCCCGAAGCTAAAAACAGATGTAAATTTTCCTTGTAAAAGTATAGTAATTTCTAGTCAATCTGGGGCATTCATTAGGTGGATGATCTGACGGTAGAACTTATGTTTAGTTTAGGGTTTTTTCCCTAGAAGGCAATCCCTCTCTTTGTATGAGGGAATTGTATTTGAGGCTATGAGATAGATGTGTATTCTGTGTGAGCGAGAAATAGAGAGGTGAGACTGTGAGAGAAAATAAAGGATATTACAACGGATTTGTTGTAGCTTGTGTCTCTTCATTTTGCAGGATAATAGAAAGGAAGGACTAGATGTTCGAGGTGGACGTAGCCAAAACTGGGTGAACCACGTATATCTGTGTTTATCTTGTTTTGTGTGTTTTCTGTGTTTATATTTCTGCAATATTTTATGTGTTCCATTGCTCCGTAATATTTAATTTTCTAACAACTGGTATCAGAGCCGAAGGTCTATTTGGTTCATAAACTCACAGGAAAGAAGGGTTCCTAGTTCGAGTGGGAGCAATGGTAGAAAATGGTAAGTTTAGGGTCGAGAAATTTAACGGCCAAAACTTCTCGCTGTGGAAGATGCAGATGGAAGATTATCTGTATCAGAAAGATCTATACCTACCATTGGGCGGAAAAACAAAACAGCCGAAGGATATGGACGATGAAGAATGGAACCTTCTTGATAGAAAGGCACTC
The DNA here is from genome assembly GCA_000404065.3 of Pinus taeda. Classification (NCBI taxonomy): domain Eukaryota; kingdom Viridiplantae; phylum Streptophyta; class Pinopsida; order Pinales; family Pinaceae; genus Pinus; species Pinus taeda. The sequence continues at coordinate 34,830 of APFE030331754.1, read as the reverse complement.
GGAACAATAAGGCTGTGCCTTGCAGTGTCAGTCGCCTTCAACATTTCGAAGGAAACAACGACAGAGGGTTTGATTAAGGCGTTGGAGAAACTATATGAAAAACCCTCGGCCTCAAACAGGGTATTTCTTATGAAACGGTTATTTAATATGAAGATGTCGGAAGGTGGATCTGTTGCAGATCATTTAAATGATTTTAATACTGTTACAAGTCAGTTATGTGCTGTAGGGGTAAACTTTGATGATGAAGTTAGAGCTCTGTTATTCTTGTGCTCATTACCAGAAAGTTGGAACGGTTTGGTAATTAGTAATGGCCATTAGTAACTCTGTGTCTGGATCTAGTACTTTAAAGTTTGATGATGTTGTCGGTGCTATCCTTAGTGAGGAAATGCGATGGAAACGCTCTGGTGGGACATCGGGAAATTCTTTGAGTGCATAGTCTAGGGGAAGAAAAATGGAAAGAGGAAAGAGCTCAGGATATCGTAGTAAATCAAGGAAAGGCAGATACAAGTCTAGATCGGGGATAGTGTGCTGGAAATGTGGAGAGAAAGGACACCTAAAGAAAGACTATAGATCTTGGAAGGGAAAAGAAGGAGATTCACGGCAAGAAAACAATCATGAAGAAAATGTGACAGGTGAGGTGTTACAAGATGCTTTGGTTCTTTCTTTCGAAAATATTACTGATTCTTGGGTGGTAGATTTAGGGGCCTCATTCCATGCCAAACCTGATAAGAAATACTTTCATGACTATGTTTAAGGAGATTTTGGAAAAGTTCATTTGGGTGATGATAAACCCTATAAAATTGTTGGAATGGGTAAAGTTCTTGTAAAACAACAAAACGGAAACCAATGGCTACTAAAGGAGGTAAGGCATGTTCCAGATCTAAAGAAAAATCTGATTTCAACAGGGCAGTTAGGCGGTGAAGGTTGTGTAACAACTTTCACAGATAAAGCTTGGAAGGTCACCAAAGGAGCCCTGGTAATAGCAAAAGGCGAAAAGGTTGGTACATTGTATTTATGCAATGGTATTTCTAACTCTGTTAATGCTTTAACTTCCAAAGGAGCAGATGCAACATTATGGCATCATAGGCTTGGACACATGAGTGAAAAATGGATGAAGATTCTTCACTCAAGGAATTTGTTGCCGGGTTTGAAGAATGTTTATTTGGACTTCTGTGAGAATTTCATTTATGGAAAATAGAAGAGAGTCAGATTTCTTAGAGTTGGGAAAGAAAAGAAGAATGAAAAATTAGAGCTTGTGCATACAGATGTATGGGGACCTACTCAGGTATCATCTCTCACTGGCTCTCGTTATTATGTTACTTTTATTGATAGTGCAACTAGAAAAACTTGGATTTATTGTATTAAGAATAAATCTTATGTATTTGATACTTTCAAGAAATGGAAATCTTTTGTTGAGATTGAGACAGGAAAGTAATTGAAGTGTCCTATACCAGACAATGGAGGTGAATATTGCAGCAAAGAGTTTGATAGGTACTGTTCAGAGCATGGAATTCGCAGAGAGAAGACAGTTCCAAGAACACCACAAGAAAATGGTGTCAGAAAGGATGAATAGGACAATCATGGAGCGTGCAAGGTGCATGAGATTGCATGTAGGATTGCCTTTACAGTTTTGGGCAGATGCCGTAGATACTACTATTTATCTAATAAACAGAGGGCCTTCAAGTTCCTTGGATGGTGGTGTTCAGGAGGAAGCATGGATAGGTAAAAAGGTAAACTACTCCTTTTTAAAGCCTTTTGGTTGTGAGGCCTTTGTCCATATTGATAAAGAAAATAGAACAAAGCTTGAGGCAAAGTCAAAGAAATGTACCTTTATTGGATATGGTGTTAATGATTTTGGTTATCGCTTATATGATTACAAAAATCACAAAATCATTAGGAGAAGAGATGTAATATTCAATGAAAAGGTCTTGTATAAGAATCAGTTGCAGGAAAAGAAACAAGAAAAGGAAAACAAGGAATATGCAGTTCTTGATGAAATCACTGAAAAAGTAAAGGTGCCTGAAATAATAATAATCAACAACCACAACAGCAACAGGCACCCCAAACACCTGAAAGCGGCGTTAGAAGATCTACAAGGATAAGTAGACCCCTTGAACGATACTCTCCTTCATTATATTATTTATTATTGACTGATTCCGGTGAACCCGAATGTTATGAGGAAGCAATGCAGGTTGAAAGCAGGAAGAAGTGGGAGGTAGCCATGGAAGAAGAGATGGACTCCTTAATGCATAACCAAACTTGGGACTTAGTCAAGTTGCCTGTAGGTAAAAATACATTGTAAAATAAATGGGTTTACAGGCTGAAGGAAGAAGATGGAGGAAAACAGAGGTACAAAGCTAGACTTGTGGTGAAGGGGTTTGCACAGAAGAAAGGTATTGATTTTGATGAAATATTTTCTCCTGTTGTTAAAATGACTTCAATCAGAACTATTTTAAGTCTAGTAGCAGTTGAAGATTTGCATCTTGAGCAGTTAGATGTAAAGACAACCTTTCTCATGGGGATTTGGAGGAAGAGATATATATGCAGCAGCCACAAGGATATGAGGTGAAAGGGATGGAGAAACTAGTGTGTAGGTTAAAGAAGAGCGTGTATGGCTTAAAACAAGCTCCAAGGCAGTGGTATCTAAAATTTGACAAGTTTATGTCTGAACAAGGTTATACTAGACACTCTGATCATTGTGTTTATCTGAAAAAGCAAAATGATGGCAGCTATATTATATGGTTATTGTATGTAGATGACATGCTTGTTGCAGGATCTAACATGCAGGAAATAAATGTGCTCAAAAGAAAATTGGCAAATTCATTTGCAATGAAGGATTTGGGAGCTGCAAAACAAATCCTTGGTATGAGAATAACTATAGACAGGAAAAATCGTAAATTAACATTGTCTCAGAATGAGTACATACAAAAGGTGTTGAAAAGGTTTAACATGCACAATGCAAAACCAGTTAGTACACCTTTTGCTAGCCATTTCAAACTTAGTAAGGAAATGTGCCCAAAGACCCAAGAAGACATGGATTATATGTCTAAAGTTCCATATGCATCAGCAGTTGGAAGCTTAATGTATGCAATGGTCTGCACAAGGCCTGATATTGCACATGCAGTGGGAGTTGTAAGCAGGTACATGAACAATCCAGGAAAGGAACATTGGATGGCAGTGAAATGGATTCTCAGATATTTGAAAGGTACCACAAATCAAGCATTATGCTTTGGTGGTTCAAACATTTCTCTACAGGGATATGTTGATGCAGATATGGTAGGTGACAGAGATAACAGAAGGAGCACTACAGGATATGTATTTATTGTAGGTGGTACAACTATCAATTGGGTTTCAAAAATCCAAAGTGTTGTTGCACTTTCAACAAAAAAAGCACAGTATGTTGCTGCTACAGAGGCTAGTTAAGAAATGATTTGGTTACAAAGGTTTAGGGGTGAATTGGGTAAGGAGCATGATATGGGCACGTTATACAGTGATAGCCAAAGTGCCATTCATCTTGCAAAGAACTTAGCATTTCATTCCAAGACTAAACACATACAACTCAAGTACCATTTCATACGATTAGTGTTGGAAGATGGAGAGTTGAAGCTGGAAACGATGCACACTAGCCAGAATCCTACAGATATGCTAACAAAAGTTGTAATCAGGGAGAAACTGAGAATATGCTCAGTTTCAATTGGCCTTCAAGGATGACGATGAAGATGAGAAACAACCAAGTCCAAAGAGGAGTCATTGTCCAGCAAACGAAGTAGCGGTGGAGTCGCTACAATCATTCTCCAAGTGGGAGATTTTTGAGTATGGAGCATGATTGTTTAGAGCTCCTTGTTTCAGCTGGATGTATACCCCAGGAAGTTTGTACACCCTTCCATGCGGGGGGGACTTGTCCCCCCGCGGGGATCTGGGGGGCCCGATCCCCCCCTGCTGGAGGGTTCGGGGGTAGTGCTCCCGAAGCTAAAAAAAGATGTAAATTTGCCTTGTAAAAGTATAGTAATTTCTAGTCAATCTAGGTCGTTCATTAGGCGGATGATCTGAGGGTAGAACTTATGTTTATTTTAGGGTTTTTTGCCCTAGAAGGCAACCCCTCTCTTTATATGAGGGCATTGTATTTGAGGCTGTGAGATAGATGTGTATTCTATGTGAGCGAGAAACAGAGAGGTGAGACTGTGAGAGAAAACAAAGGATATTACAGCAGATTTGCTGTAGGTTGTGTCTCTTCATTTTGTTGGATAATAGAAAGGAAGGACTGGCTATTCGAGGTGGACATAGCCCAAACTAGGCGAACCACGTATATTTGTGTCTCTCTTCTTTTGTGCGTTTTCTGTGTTTATATTTCTGCAATATTTTATGTGTTCCATTACTCCGTAATATTTAATTTTCTAACATAGAACTGCAGAGGAAGGAAACTATGTCCAACAAAATAAGGAATTAGTGGTTTGCATGGCAGACTTCTCCATCATTCTTGGGCATCTATACAAAATGGGGAATGATGAAATACTACAAAGATATGTACCTAAGTTTGAAAAAAGAAGCATCCTCGTTGATGCTCATGGGGACACCGCGAGAGGACATTATGTAGGAAGAACAACTGCATAGAAGATTCTATGCATAGGGTTGTGGTGGTCAACCCTTCATTAGGATTCAAAAGCATATTGCAAGGTGTGTGATGCATGTCAAAGAATAGGCATGCCATCGTGAAGGGATGAAATGCCTTCGAATCCACAAATGACATTTCAACCTTTTGAAAAGTTGGCAATAGATTTTGTAGGACCTATTCAACCCCAAGGAAGGACAAGTGTGAGGTACATTATCGCTATGACAGAGTACTTGACTCATTAGGCAGAAATGCAATCAATGAAGGATTGCACAGGTGCAACTACTGCAAATTTTCTATTTGAACATGTACTCACATGATTTGGATGTCCAAAGATCTTGATGAGCGATCATGGTACGCACTTCTTGAATGAGACAATCAGTGCACAAACGGAGGAATTTTAGGTGTATCATTAAAATAGCACAGCTTGTCACCCACGGGATAATAGGATAGTGCAGGAATTCAAAAAATTTCTTGAAAGAAAACTGACCAAGGTATGCAATGCTCAATGAAGTGATTGGGACATACGCACACCCACAGTGTTATGGGATTATCGGAAGACATGCAAAAAGCTAATGGGACAAACACCCTTTATGCTGGTATATGCGGTTGAAGCCATGATGCTTATGGAATACATCATGCCTAGTCTGTGGATAGTAGGGCTCATAGGTATGATGGATCACAAAGCCTTGGAAGAGAGGCTTGCATAGCTGGATGAGCTCAAAGAAGAACAATTTTTGGCTGGATTTCACTAGCACGTCCAAAAACAGAGTGAAAAGGCATGGCACGACTGACACATCAAGTTGCACACGTTCAAGGTAAACAATCTGGTTTTGTTGAATGATAATAAGTTTGATAAATGCCCCAGGATGTATTGGTTAGGGTCGTATATTATTAAGGAGATTACCAATAGAGGTGTGGTACAACTGGTCAAGTTAAATGGAGAACCTTTCCAAGGAAAGGTGAATGATAGTCGCTTGAAGCCATACACCGGTGATCCAGCCATATGACTATATCAAAGTGGCATAATATTAGTGTTCCAGGTAGTTGAAAGAAGCTGCGAGACTATAAACTACATTGCCTGGGAGCTGCGCAATGTCATGAATGTGCGTAGCAGCGAAGTGTCACAGGGTCCGTAATAGCGCGAAGGATAGATGTCACCTTCGCCCGGGACTGAACCAGAGACAGAGATGTAACAAGGTGGTGTGGAACTGCAGACAACATCCACCCAACTAAAGAATCCATGACCGTGAGAGAAGGCAATGCCAAGAAATAAAACCAAGGCATCCAAAATTTCCTTCGACCCAATCACCCTCACTGAGGGGGAATTTTCATGACATTGGAGAAATGGTGAGGGATGTCACTGCGGAGGCCCTCCAACAATTTGAAGAAAAATAGCAACTGGTACTGGGGCTCTTCAAATATAACTGTAGGAGTTGTAGGCTCGCATTACAGAGGCTGGCACAGTGTCCACCAGCCTCGTGATTGGCACTTCAGTTGTCGAGGAGATGTTGCACACATAGGTGACCAACACGACAGTGCTACCAGATGCAACACTCACTATAGAGAATGAGGCTGACAAGCCCGCAGTCAGAAATATCAAAGGGGTAGGATTAAATATGGTCACGCTCCCTTGGGAGACATTCTACCTCTTGCAAGATGGAGTCACCAGAGAACTTCGGGCCTGGGAGAGTCGCGTTGTAGAGGTGATGAGCGAGCAGTGCATCAACATTGAGTAGTTGGGCCTGCACAATGAAGTAGTAGAGAAGAATAAGAAGATTATGTAGGTTATGGAGGAAGCCTGTCAAATGCTCCAAGAGTTGGCCATTCATGCAGAGGAATTGGTTGATGTGCATGTCCGTAAGTTAGCCACAAGGGTGCATGACGCTCGAGTAGAGATGGCTAGGGTTCAGCTGGAGCTGAACCTATAGATCGCAGAATTGTAGTTGAGGGTTCTGCCTTCAACTCCACTAGAGATTAGAGAACAACTTACCACCACTGTTACGACAACAATATTGGTGGTTGACAGTGCAGTGGCAGATTGCATGTAGATTTTCGAACATTCATTTGAGGTCCTAACCACCCTACAGGAGGACCCAAATGTAGAGTGCCTGGAGGTAGAGGCATGGGAGCTATAGTAGAGGTATGACGAGGTAAAAGGGACTGTGCAGATGGTTATCATTGCACAAAGGCTTGCATGGATGCAGTAGGAAAAGATGCTCAAAGAATAGGTGATGCCACTTGGCACAAAGAAGCAGCCTTAAAAGTGCACCTACAGACATGGATAGATGAGGCTTATAAAATTATAGCCTCCATTGAAGGAAAGCTTATGCAACTACAGGCAACTCAACAGAGGATTCGAGGTAGCAGTTTAGAAGCAGTAGTGACTGAACAATGTGTGGAAGAAGTCTAGAAGGTGACCACTCAGTGCATTGCAGAAGCTGTAGTGATCCAAATGGAGCTGGGAGGTCCTCATACTAAGATCTCTGCACCTGCCGAGTGACTCGAGGGCACATCACGACGTTTGTGTTGGGGGCCTGTTGGGAGCGGGATCCTCCAAGGGTATTTTTGGGGCTAAAAGGCTATATTTTGGTCCATTTTTGTAATACAAATGTAAAGATTCTGCATTTTGTGGTCATGGAGCACGTAGTTGTTAAAGAGTGATAGGATTGTCTGCCCTTATTTTTGAAATGTAATGTTGGCTGTAAAAGATCTAACGATGTTCTGCGGACTGTGGATTGTATAAATAGAGCTAAGGTCTAAATAGTTAAAAAAAATAATGGCAATGGAAATAATGGAATCATGAAGGATTGAGAGATAGCTCTGAAGTAGAAGTCTAAGTTGGGGTCATAGCGTAGGAAGAGGCTCTATAGCTGAGTGCATAGAGGCCTAGAATTCAGCAGCTGAGTTTGCAGGGCACATCGAGTATGTAATCATCTAGAATTATCAATAAAGAGAATCCTTACTGGTTGTGTTTCTTCCCATCTTGTCAACTAATCTATTGCTTTAATTATGTATCTCGCACTATTCATTTTTCCAGGTGGGTTGATGGGTCCAACAAAATCAATCACCCACTTATCAAAGACCTACAATATAACTTGTGGTACCAATGACATCTCATATCTTCTGGAAGGCTTCCCTGTTCTTTGACATGCATCACATGCACAACAGTACTCCGCATGTTTATCTACTGTAGGCCACCACAATCCTACTCTCAAAATATTTTGCACAGTAGCTTTTCCTGCACAGTGTCCATGATTTGCACCCCCATGAGTCTCTTCTAGAATCGTTTGTCTTTCATGTTCAGGAACATATATACATAGTATCTCATCTGATCCCATCTTATAAAAATGTCTTGCTATTAATGAAAAGGAAACTACCTTAACCACTGTTTCTTTCTTTTGTTGTGTAGTATACTCTAAAGGAGCCATTCCAATGGTAAAAAACTAAATGATTTTTGTGAAATGGTCATCTACAACTATGATTGCAAGTAACTGCATATCAGGAAGATTATCCTCTATGCTAGTTGGTTCATTCCTCATTTCCAATCTTGACAGATGGTCATGTCCTACATCTAGTCTCCCTGGTTTAACAATGATCTCAAAGTCATATTCCTAGAGTAATAGTAACCATATGAAAATATTGCCTCCAAATACATGCTTATTAACCAAATACTTTAGTGCAGAATGATCTGTAAACATTTTAAAGTGTGACCCCAACAAGTAGTGTCTTAAGTTTTGCAAAGCATACACCATGGTCAGTCCTTCCCTTTATTTAGTGGTGTAATTCTTTTCTGCTTTAGATAACTTTCTCCTTACAAAAGCTATTAGATGATCAATCTCTCCTACACCATGTTGTGTTAGTACCACTCCCAAATCTATACAAGAAGCATCCACATGGACATGGAATTCCTTATTCCAATCAAGGAACACCAGTATAGATGCAACTACCATTTTCTATTCCAATATGTCGAGGCTCTTCTGACATTCTTCATCCCACTAAAAAATTACATTCTTCTTCACCAATTTCTCCATAGGTGTAGTAATTTGAACATACGCCTTGATGAACTTCCTGTAATAACAATATGTCATAACATAGTATGAAGCTTTCTTAATAGCTTAGGTGGAGGAAAGTTCACAATGATAGAAATCTTATCAAAGTCCACCATTAGCCCTTTCTTACAAACAATATGTCCCAATAATATGCCAAAAGGTACACAAAATATACAATTCTTTAGGTTCAATGGCATCTGATATTGTCTACATGTGTCAAGAATAAGTCTTAAACTTCCTATTGGCATTATGATACAAGTGTTGTCCTTGATTTCAACTCATTCACAGGTTAGTTCAATGTTTATGAAAGGCAACCCATAGTGTAATAGATCCACTTAGATGTAACAGGGAATTGGTACAGAATAACAGGAATATGGAGCTAAACTCTACTAATTAGAAAGAAGAAGTTGAAGGTAAAGGATGGTGAAAAGAAGTTTAAGATGTATACACAGGTCCACGTAGTCAAAATAGTGTATACACACCGGTCCATAGAAAAAAAAGTGTGTATACGTATGCACACACTCTCGCAAGAGGAAAAGCACGTACAAACTAGAAAATCCATGAATTTCAAGAGTAGATAATACCAGGGGTCAATACCATGGTATTAGCCCACAATATTGAGTGGAGTAATGACTATTTGATACCATCCAAGAATACCATGGTTTCTAAGTGGTTTTGGTCCGAGGTATTGAGAAAGGCCTAAAACTATATAAGGAGAAGAAGATCACAAGGCCAAGGTGTGCAAGTGAAAAGGGTTTCTAAGGAATACTTCTATCTGAAGTATATTTTATGTCATAGGGGCTATCTTGGTGATTTGATCTGAAATATTTTGTGCACTTAGAATTCAGTGTTGGATCAGGATCATGAGACCTAAAATGACTTATCATTGAATGATCTAATATTGGTTGGTCTAGATCTAATTGTGTACACCTGTTTTATTCTTTCAATGTCATGATCTGGGTTTGTCTGAAGTCCAGAACAATAGCTAAGTTATGAGCTAATATTTGTAGATCTATACAGTGGTTCACTTTGGTGAAGTTGTGTATACATGCCGGTTCGACTCTTCCAAGTAGCGTATGCAAAAGAAAAAGTATGTGCAGAGATAATTGATCTATCTAATTAGTATTGTTTTTTTATTATCATCTGTCAATGAAATCTTCTTAGATCTGAATGTAAAACTGAATGCATAAGGAGTTTGATATCTGATTGATTGATTGTATAACTGAGAAGGGTGATCTCTGCTACTACCTGTGTAAGGCTTTGTCAATTGGCAATAGATTTTCAGTATATTTCTTGTTGGTATAGACATGATTAAGAAGTCTTATGTTTTAGTAGTTTTGAAGGTATATGTAGGTTTGATTAAAGGAAGTAGCATGTACATGTAGGTTGGGTTCAGTAAAGTAGCATATACATTCTGATGCAAGATTTTTGAGGTTGCAGCTGGTTCTAAATGATGATGCAGGTTTCTGGGCTGAGCACAGTGTTCTAGTGATAGTGATCTGATTGTTCAAATTAACTGATTGGTAGTTGATGTAGTTTGAGTTTCAAAGTTTTTTATGGGTCCAATATGAAAATTTGATGAAACGAGGGCTTCGTGTGTATTGTTGTGTACCAGGAGCATCCAACCTAAAAATTTATGAAACGTGGTTCATGGAGGAAGAAAGAAGGTCGTAGCCTTCTATAGGCTGACACCTATGTACTAGTAAACACGTTGGCTAGTATAAGAGCTAGGGGGTTGTGGCTCCCTTCATGTAGAAGATGGAAAATGATAGAAGGTTGTAGCCTTCTGCATATGGGTGCTTGCATATTGGAATGAGTCTGCACCAATACAAGACTGTAAACATATTTTATTATTATTAAAAGAAAACAGAGACAATAGTAGCAGGTAGTTTTCACCCACACTAGGTTTCCACCTTAAATCTTGGTGTTCATCTGTGTTTCTTATGTGTGATGGTTTATACTAATTTTACTACATTGTTTAATAAGTTACTCATGTATTGGTTATAGATTAAAACATGATAAATTGACTAAATCACAAGCTCTCTAGATATACGCTGGTTTCGCTAATGACAATAGCATGTGTTAGGGCCTAGATCTACCTCAGGCTGAAGGAAAGTAGGTCTAGGGTGACATCAAACCATGCTTAACCTGGTAGCTAGCCCTACCAAGTCAGGAGAGGGCTCTCTCCTTGTTAATCTCAATTAGAATATTGGAAACTAGGACTTGAGATGACTGAAATGAATTTTGATTTTAGGCTAGGTATCTTATGTCAGAGGAATTTGTTTGATTTTGATGGTTGGTTGTTGGATCAAATGAAAAAGGCAGCTTTGGTTCCGGGAAATCACTCAGATTTGCACGATGTTCTGTGGGGCGAGGTAGGTAGGTGTTTTCTCACTTTGAATTGAGTGTGATGGTAATTCTAAGACCAGTGAGGAGTTGGAGAGGACATGCAAAGTTCATGAGTCCTCTTCAAACAATAGAAAACATTAAAAACTAAATGTATTCCCAAGGCAGAGCACTAAATATCAATGGATTCCACCTATCTATCTTGATTCATTTAGTTATGAAGAGAGAAATAGATGCTGGCACATATAACACATAAGAGAGAATAAATAACAAAGGAATAAATGATGCCAAGACACATTACCATAAGAATCCCACAAAATACTGCAAAACCCTGGTTCATTTCCTTGCGAAATTGCAGAAGTGATCTATAATGAAGCTCAAAGCATCCATAAGAGTCCAATCTTTACAAAAGACTAAGAAAGTACATAATATAGTGATAAAACCACCTATTCTAGCCATTAGGGGTCGAATCCATGAGAAGAGGGGTGGTTTCCACCATATCTAAACTAAGAATAGGAATATAGGCAGTGCAACAACTTGCCTCTAAAACCATGGAAACTGATTCATTCAACCATAAACCACCTCTAACTAATGTATCTACCCCCTCAAGTCATTTTTCATCAAATTTACATCACATTACATCATTTACCATCACAAATATACCAAGGAGAAGAGAAAAAGTCAACTGGTAGTCAAAGTGGGTGAAATTATGAGTTTTAGGCAAAATTGGCAAAAATTTACCTAATGCACAGCGCCCTGAGCCTGATGCATAGCACCGCTTCATGATTGCTTTTGGAGGCCTTCCACTTCACCAAATTAGGCCCAAGATAGCTTGTTGGAAAGCTCCGCCCCTTTAGTTTCTAGAACACTTTTACTTTTCTGATTTAGATTTTATTTGATGCTTCAAAAATAATTTCTCCCAAGATTGCTTCCTGTGGGTTCAAAAAGTGGTAGAGAGGGCATTGTTTAGGTGTTGTTTGCCCTTTAAGTGACCTAGATCTCCTCCAAAATTTGTGGAACTTTCTATGTTTCATTGTTTTTTCATGAGGAATCCAAAACTATAAGCCATTTGGAAAAAAGTGACCCAATTCAATGGACAACGCCGACGGTGCTGCACATCAGCTAAAATTTCCTGCGTTGCAAAATTTGAAGCGCGGTGCCACTGATTTGATGTGCAGTGCCCTTTTGCAGACCAATTTTGGAGGCCTTCCCAATGTCCAAATTGGGTATAGGATAGTTTGTTGGAAATATTATTGAGTCTACTTTCCAAAATATATTGAATTTATCACTTTGGAGTTCATTTTCCCTATCAAGAGTCAAATCTCCCAAGACTATTCAAAATGTGCAAAATGAGGCTACCTAAATGCAGAGTGTTGTTGCAGTAAACTTTGGAAGGTCTTCCTCAACTCGAAATTGAGATCATGATAGCTTACTAGAAATTTCTTTGTATCTAGTTATCATTTCATGCATCAATTAAGTCATGTGACCAACCAAGATAGGATAAATCATGACTTTCCCAAGGCCACTCCAGAGATGTAGCAACCCTCCTGAGGAAACTTTATTTTTTACATTTCTCTAAAACCATGATAGCTGTGTAAAACGTGAAGGAAATTTTTCTTCCTTGGCCTATTATGGACAAAAACCTTTCTCACTTTTTCCAAATTCATTGTGTCTTTCTTAGAAACATCATTTGATTAAAACCTATCCCGATGTGTGGAACATGGGATTTGTTGAAATGAAGTGAAATGAAGGGGATAAGGGGGTTATAAATTCTTGAAAAAGTTTTGGGAAGTAGGGAGGGATGTTAGGAAGTAGGGGAAAGTAAAATTGAAAATGTTGAGTGACAGGAAGGGGTTCAAAAGGGAAAAACATAGGCCTAGCCTAGAAAATTGTCAAATTATAGCAAGAAGCTAGGGTTTGTGGGAAAATGATGAATTTGAGGGATATCAGTGATGGGAAGTGTTTAAGAAGGTATATTAAGGATAGGGGAAGGTGTATGAGCATCAAGATACAAGTTTTGTTGATGATTTGACAATCCAAGAAAAATTACCTTCAAAACTCTAGAAGAAGGAAATGAGGCTTACCGAAGTGCAACTAAAGCACAAACAAGGTGTAAAATGACCCATTAGAGCCTGAAATGATGATGAAAACTCTTTGAATGATGGTACACTAAGCTGAATGGTGACATGTACCAACACTTGGAAGACTTTGGAAGGACTGAAAACAACCCTAGACCTAATACCTAGTGACCAAATTTTACTTGAAGACTCATTGAAATGACAAAATTTGACTTTGTCACCCTGAGACCACTTTGTAAGAGCATATTTGATCACTGATGGAAGGATTCAAAGGCTTACACTAGTAGCGTGTACACGCTTGTTCACTTCATAGAATTAGCTTATATAAATATGTTTGGGAAATGAAAAATTATTGATTTGATAACACTGATTCACCCCTCTCAAAGTATTATTTCCAACAATTGGTATCAGATCTAGGTCCTTCAGAAGAAGCTTGATCAGTTGAAGGAAGATCATTCAAGATGAATAATCATGAAGGCATGGGATCCATTAGACCACCAATCTTCAATCGGAGCAACTTAGTATATTGGAAAAGAAGAACCAAAGCCTATACAATTGCTTGGAGCCTATGTTTGGGAAATTGTGGAAGGAGGATATCAATTTCTAGCAGCAATTCCTACAGACTCTGCAGGTAAGAAGTTATACAAAACCAATGCCAAAGCTATCAATATATTATTGGGAAGTCTATCAGAATCAGAATTTGTCAAAGTCATGCATCTCAAGACAACCAAAGAGATATGGGACAAAATCATTCAGAGATGCGAAGGAGAGTCTCAGGTAAAATGTATTATGCTTCAAACTCTCAGAATTCAGTATGAAACTCTTATGATGCATATTGATGAGAGTGTTGCTAGTTAATTTTTAGTTATGGATGGGATTGTTAATTGTATCAAGAATCAAGGTGAAGACATAAACGAAGCTACTTTAGTTGAGAAAATTTTGAGATCTTTGTCTTCTAAATTTGAGTCAAAAGTGTCTTCCATAGAAGAAAAACAAGATCTTCAAACTATATTGTGACTCAAATCCATGGAATCCTAACTTCCTTTGAAATAAGAAAAGGAGGTCCATCAGACATGAGAGAAGCTACTTTTAAAGAATCAACAAAGGGAAAAGAAAATGAAGAGCAGAATGAATCAAAACACATTTCATAAGAAGAAGATGAGGTAAATTTTGTCAAGAAGCTTCAACAGGGTTCCAAAAGATTCAAAGGTAAGCTACCTTTCAAATGATTTGCTTCTGGTAGAGTTGACCATTATGCTGCCAAATGTCCTCATAAAGATAAATATGAAAAAGGAAAGGAATATGCAAAAGGAAATAGGAAACAGGGTGTGAATAGAAGGAGTTATGAAAAGGACTGATGAAAAACCTACTAAGTTCGAACCTAGAGCAGATGAAGTAATTCTTATTGGTTATTCATCTAGAAGTAAAGGATACAAATGTTATAATAAAAGACTTCGAAAAATTGTTGAAAGTGTTGATGTTGTAATTGATGAAGCATGCATAAATTTAGAACAAATGAAATCTGAGGAATATGATAGTGATGAAGTTGGCGAATGCTTTCCCGCATCAAATCAAATTGATATGGAATAAGAAACCAATGAAGTACCAAAAGCAGATACAACATTAAGGGAAAATAATCCATCCAGGTATGTTCAGAAGAATCAACCAAAATCTCAAATTCTAGGAGAAAAGGGGGTTGGTGTATAGACAAGAAGAACTCTTATGGGGACCTCAAGCTATCTAGCATTACTATCGTCCACCGAACCTCAGAATGTAAATGAAGCCTATAAAGATGAATGTTAGGTCAAGGTCATGGATGAAGAACTTGACCAAATTGAAAAGAATGATACTTGGGATTTAGTCCTAGACCTCATGATAAAAATGTTTTAGGAACAAAATGGATATTTAAGAACAAGCTGAATGAAAATGGAGAAGTTATTAGAGACAATGTTAGACTTCTATGTAAAGGGTATGATCAACAAGAAGGTATATATTTTGAAGAAATCTTTGCACCTGTTCCCAAACTTGAAGCCATAAGGATTTTTCTTGCTCTTTTTAGTTTTTGAAAATTCGAAGTATATAAAATGGATGTAAAATCAGCCTTCGTTAATGGATATTTAGAAGAAGAAGTTTATATTAAACAACCAACATGATTCATTCTTGGAAATGATGCAAAACTCATATGCAAGCTTAAAAAGGCTCTCTATAGTTTGAAATTGTCTCCAAGGGCTTGGTATTATTGCCTTGACAAATATCTACAACAAAAAGGTTTCACAAAATGTTCTGCATATAGCAATTTATACACAAAGGTTGAAAATGATAAAATGCTAATTATTGTTGTTTATGTTGATGGTATCATCTTTGGTCGCAATGAAGAATCCATGAGTCAAAATTTTTCTTCAGCAATGCAACAAGAACTTTAAATGTCCTTACTTGGAGAACTTACTTATTTTCTTGGTCTACAAGTACAACAAACAAAAGATGGTATCTTTCTTTCACAAACCAAATATGTCAAGTAGATGTTTGGGCATGGAATCCCCCCAAGGCATGTTTTAGGGCTTAAAGCCTAAGTTTTGACAGAATGTTTTTGTAAAAGCTCTGTGAATTGTGGGCACGGGGAACGAAACTATAATAGAGTCATGGGGATGTCCACCGTAGTTTTTGTAATGTAATGTCAGCTGGATAGACCTACCCATGGTCCGCGGACCATGGGACTGTATAAATACAACGAGGCTCTACGTGAAATTGACAAATAGAAGAAAAGAGGAATAGAAGAAAAGCATGAGAAGTCTGATTGATTGAGTTGAAGTGTAAAGTGTGTCTATGGGTCGTAGAGTAGGATAATTCTCCTCTAGCTAAGTGCACGAACCCCTACAGCTAAGTGCGCAGGGCAAGTCAAGTCTGTAACCATTGGGAGAATCAATAAAGAGAAGTTTTGCTATAATTCTCTAAATATTTTCCTGGTTTAATGCATGATTGGATATAATTTGCAAGTATATTGTTTATTTACTACCCGATTGTGTATCAATGCTTTGTATTCCTAATTATAACTTAAGATATTCAAATAGGCGAAGGTAATTAATTAACACTGGAAGATAAGAAAGATCTCAGGTAATAGTGCAAAGTGTGGCACAACCCCTGATTAGGGTTGCGTGAAGGTAGTGTATCAAGCCGCAAGGAACGGAATGTGCACGAAGCGACCTATGCACAAGAACAAATAGGGAAACGGTCATACCTCTCAGACATCTCAAGGGTGCAGAAACCTGGTTTTACCACCCTCCTATACTACCTCGGTTGAGACCTCAATACACACTCCGCAGACTATTTCTACAAGGGCTAGTAGTACAAAGATTTGTTTGGCTAATTAACTCTAAACCTAGGTCAGGCTCCAACAATCCAACAAATGGTTCTATTGCTGGGACTGGGATCTACATACAGATGTCTGATGTTGTATCACTGGAATCTGATAAAGAAAGGAATTGAAGATTGGTTGGATAGAAAAATTCACGAGTTTGTAGTGCATGGAAACATGAATCCACAACTGTCAAAGGAAGAGTGGTTAGACTGCTACTTGTATATGAAGATCCATGAATTTTCCTTTACATCCTTCCCGACTGAGTTGTACGAGTAGATTGCGAAGATAGCAGATAGCCAAGGAAGGTGTAAACTCAGCAAACCCATTGTGTGGACTCTATAATTGGTATTGCAGGCTGGAAGCATTGGATGATAAGATCACACATGCTATCAACCACTGGCTTGATAGAATCATAGGAGGATTCATCACCGAATTCACAGTAGATACTGCAGTCAGCTATAACGAGGCGGAATGATGCTTCCTCAAGGGACCGCGAGGTAGGTACGTTAAATCTTTGAACACTTGGATTAATATGCTACTACGCTAAAAGAAGGTTATGTGAATAAATTGATGTTTAGGGCTACACAAAGTGGGATAATCTACACAAACAAAGATAACACAGAACTAGAGACTAACCCCTTGATTTCACCTCCACGAGGGGGAAAATAAGAGCTCGCGAAGGTCTCACCAAGAAGTGTGATCAATCTGATAAGACAAAAAATTCCACACATACCACCCCCACCCACACCACCACCACTTTCACTGTCTTAACCCTCATCTTTTCCCATACCACCTTCACTACCACCACAAAGCATTATGGCAAGTGTGATAAAGTTGCTAGTGTTCAAGGGAGTAGGGAATGAAGATTCATACCAGTTTTGGTTCATGATAAAAGCCATATGGGAAGTGTAGGGAGTCGTAGATGACAATATAAATAAGGCAAAATTGGTTAGTGCTCTATAGGATCACGTGCTTAACTGGTACATTAAACATTCCAATGACAATCTGAATATGGGGATCACAAATATCTAAGCTACGCGAAACAAAGAATTTACCAGGCCTAAGTCAGAGGTGTAATCGATCATTAGGTTTAAGAAAATCATCATGCTCCTAGGTGAGACCCCTTGGGAGCTGGATCAGAGACTAAAGTGCACAATTCATGAAGCTAACATGAAGTTAACAGATAAATAACACCACGAATAGTTTGTAGCATCGTTAACACTGCATGTAAGGAATGTGCTATCACAATAGAGGCTAACAACTCAGGCTGAGGCTTTGGCGGTCACGATGAGATTGCACGAGACTCTGATACAAGATCCTAACTTGGGAGTTTAGAAGATTCACGCACAGTTGAAATACTTGTCCCTAGAGATGCAAAGTTTGAAATAAGATAGGACAACCCGCCCAAAGGTGCGTGATGAGATATGGTGCATAAAATGCAAAGGCCAGGGGCATGACAAAGATCATTACCCGGTGTTTGCGAATTACCTTACAAGACAAGGGCCAATTCCATTGACACCAGAGGCACAAATAGGACCAAGCATGGTGCCTGCATTATGGTGCATGATTTGTCAGATATGAGGAAAGCATGCTATAAATAAATACCATTTATTGCAGAAGTATACACAGAGTTCACAACAATTGTTCTATAATTTCTATAGATTAGTAGGCCATGATGAGCGCACCTGTAGAGGTTATGAGTTGATGATGGATTAGACTCCTACCTACAAAGTTCAAGCTGAAACATAGCCCCTTGATCAGAACGCAGGGATGGCACGAACCAAATTTCAAGGGAATAGATGAGCCAAGGTGGAGGGGGGCCAGGAAGAGGTCACAGACAATTGATATGTTACAATTGTGGAGGGCCAAGGAATTATGCCTATGATTGTATGAATCCAACATGACCGTCATGCTTGTATTATACATTGTTTGACCATGAGATAGAGGATTTTCCCACAATTATAGCGAGGTTGTTCGGTAAAGGAGAACTCTAACCTCCCCCAACTCAAAACCTACAAATGATGAGGTTTGAGCCATGCAAGGAAGACCCTAATGTAAATATCGTGCTCTAGATTCATGTTACGACAGGGGATGAAAAAGGAAAGAAGCCTGAAGAAAGTACCTAGGTCTGCAAGGCTCTAACGAAGGAACCAAAATTTGATTTGGAGCGCACTAAGGAGACCTTCATGGAAGCTAAGAGGAACTTTGTTGATGCCTCCACTTCGAGAGGTAAAGATAGATTGGAGCTGGAAATGGACCCATCGATGCTCACTATGTTCTTGGAGACATGCACAAAGTTGCTATGCGATGGCAAGGCTGTAAAGGGGCTGCAAGAACTCATAACTAGATGTGTTGGTACCATGCCGAGAGAACCACACGTAGTCCAAAAGCTCGGGAAGCACACAATTCGAACAGGGAGGGACATGAGATTGACTATGTAGATCGGGGAATATGAGATGGACCAAGTGATTCTAGATATAGGATCGAATGTGAACATCCTACACAAGTAGACATGGGAGTGCATGGGCAAGCCTGCATTGCAATGATCTCCTATCCAAATGCGAATGGTGAACCAACAAAAGATCCTAACTATGGGGAGATTACAGGGAATCATGGTAGATATCGAAGGAGAAAGCGCGCTAGCGATTTCGAGGTGATAGAAATTTTTGATGACAACAATCCCTACCCCACACTATTGGGAATAGATTGGGCCATTGACATGAATGGAGTGATAAATCTAAAGAAGCGCAAGATGATCTTTGAGAAAAAGTCACTCCGCATAGTGGTACCTTTAATACCTGCAGAAGGATCGCGTTACACGGAGCTAGTGCACGACTATAACAACGACGATGATATAGACTTCATCTACAAAATAGCTGCATGAGAGAAGGATTAGGTAAATCCAACCACGGATGGCTGAATCTCATGGGAGCACGAAAGCTCTTGCACATTTGATTGTGACCTAGAGATAGAATGACGGCAGAACCGGTTAGATGAGGTAACCATGGTCAACTGTAACATGATGATAAGATCACTGCACTGCATAGAAATAGAGGTAGGGGACTTGCCTACGTATGACACGTTAAGGGAGGTGGATGAATTCCTGAATAGATTTGAAAGAAAAGTGCTAGAACAACAACTCTTGGATGCTCTGAAGTGGGTACTACGCACTATGCCCACAAGGTGGTGGGGTACGCACCAAAGAAGTTTTGAGGACTAGCATGAATGCAGAAGGATGATGCACATGCAGTTTGGGAAGCCCTAGATGTGATTGAAAGACAAGTATGATGGACGAGATGATCCACATGCACACCTCGCAAAATGGACAAAGGTCTATGGGGAAGAGCCACAACTTGAGTGTGTGCTCTTGTTCTGTCATACCCTGGATATTATACCCATGAATTGGTATATAGAAATGGAGCTTTTCCATGGCACGAATGAATGGGATATCTTGCACAAAGGATTCTTGTTAACCTTCACATTTGAGGATCGTTGGTGGGATACTATTGATGACACGCTACAAGTAGTAAAAACAATTATCTTTAAAATACCCCAAGAGCCAATGGAAGTGCTTCAACCTGAATGGGTGACCCAGCTGAGCTGCATGCTCGAGTGTTACATTGTAAACATTGAAGAAGATGTTGAAGATCTGCAAAAAGTTAACATCCCAGAAACTGAAGGCTATCACAAGGTTCAAGGGCCATTTATTGAAGACCTTGATATTACTATGCTGGTAAAGACAAAGTAGGTAAATATTGGTATGGAGAATGCGGTAACTAAAGTATGCAATGTGCAGCAGAGTGATTGGGACATGCATGTACCTACAGTACTATGGGCTAATAGGATAATGTGCAAGAAACTGATGGGATAGACACCTTTCCGGTTGCTTTATGCCGTGGAAGATGTCATGCCAATGGAGCATATTGTACCTAGTATACTCATAGAAGTGCTCATAGGTATGATGGACTGCAAAGCCCTGTAAGAGAGGCTTGCGTAGTTGGAAGAACTTGAGGAGCAATGGTTCCTAATAGGCTTTCATCAGCAAGTTCAAAAGTAGCGTGAGAAGGCCTGGCACAATCGCCATATTAAGTTGCGAACCTTCAACGTAAATGATTTAGTTCTATTGTATGATAATAAGTTTGATAAATTCCCGAGAAATTTTAGAATGCATTGGCTAGGACCATACATTATCCAGGAGGTCACAGATGGAGGCACAGTACATCTAGTCAAACTAAATGGAGATCCTTTCCCAGGCAAAGTGAATGGCAACCGATTAAAACCCTACATGAGTGGCCCGACTATCTGACTAGCCGGCAAAAGCACATTCCTCGTGATCCAAGGATCCAGAAGAAGGTGTGGGACTATAAACACATGTAGGGTATAGAGGCATAGATGCATAGAAGCACATCTAACATAACAGTCTCGAAACAATGCATGCAGCAGATCCAATAGGCAGTAGCTCAATGTGATGCCTACCTTGCAGCAGTTTGAGAAGAATTGGAGGGAATCCGCGTGACCGAGTGACTCAAGGGCTAGTCGCAATGTTTGTGTTCAGGGCCTGTTGGGCATGGAATCCACCCAAGGCATGTTTTGGGGCTTAAAGCCCAAGTTTTAACCAACTCTTTTTGTAAAATATTTGCGAAGTGTGGGCATGGAGCGCGAAAGTATAATAGAGTCACAGGGTTGTCCACCATAGTTTTTTTAATGTAATGTTGGCTGGATAGACCTACCCATGGTCTGCAAACCATGGGATTATATAAATAGAGCAAGGCTCTAAGTGAAAAATAAAAATAGAAGAAAAGAGGAATATAAGAAAAGCATGAGAAGTCTAAGTGATTGAGTCGAAGTGTAAAGTGTGTCTATGGGTCGTAGAGTAGGAGAAGGCTTTGCAACTGAGTGCACAGAGGCCTAGTAGTCCGCAGCTGAGTGCACAAGCCCTTGCAACTGAGTGCACAGGGAAGTTTGTGTCTATAACCATTGGGAGAATCAATAAAGACAAGGTTTGCTATAATTTTTTGTATATTTTCCTAATTTAATGCATGATTGGATATATTTTGCAAGTATACTATTTATTGACTGCGTGATCGTGTATGAATGTTTTGTATTTCTAATTATAACTTAATACATTCAAGTAGGCGAAGGTAATTAATTAACACTAAAAGATAAGTAAGATCTTGGGTAATAGCACAGAGCATGGCACAACCCTTGGTTATGGTTGCGTGAAGGTAGTGTATCAGGCCGTGAGGATCAGAAAGTGTATGAGGTGACCTACGCATAGGAACAAATAAAGAACCAGTCATACCTCTCAGACATCTCAAGGGTGTAGAAACCTAGTTCTAGAACCCTCCCATACTACTTTGGGTGAGACCTTAGTCCGTACTCCACGGACTGTTACTGAATGAACCAGTAGTACAGGGGTTTGTTTGGCTAATTAACTCCGGACCTGGGCCAGGCCCCAACAAGCCAACACAGATCTTGAAGAAGTATGGAATGAAAGATTATAAACCAATATGTACTCCAATGGTAACAAGATGTAGTCTCAATTCTAATGATGAATCACCAACAATATACCAACCAACTTACAGATCTATGATAGGAAGTTTGCTTTAGCTAATTGGTACCAGACCTGATATCATGCATGCAGTAGGAATTATTGGAAGGTTCCAAGAAAATCCAAAGGAATCACATCTCCAAGAAGTCAAAATAATTTTGAAATATCTTTAAGGAACTCAGGACTTTGGACTATGGTATCCTAAAGTTATAGACCTTACTCTTCATGCATATACAGATGCAGATTGGGTAGGAAATGTTGATGATCAAAAGAGCACTAGTGTAGGTGCATTCTATATGGGTTCTTGGTTAAACAATGTAAACTTTGAAACGGGAACTGATACGGTTACCCGTTTCGTAGAGATAGCTAAAAAGTGACCTGATTTTGAAAAGGGGTGATGCAGAACACACATGTTTTTTTTAGAGCATAGTTTTTGGCACTTTAATTTTTTTTATGTACATCACGTTTTAGAATGGTAGTGATTTTCATGTTGATTTAAAAAAGTGAGCATTCTGCATCACACTCCTTTTTTAAAAGCCCTGTTTTTTGGCTTTAAATTTTTTAATGTATAAAATGTAAATAATTATTTAGTAAATTTGATAATTTTTGAAGTGGTAGTTTTCTTCACATTTTCTTGTTTTTTATTTTAATTTTAATTTTTTTTCGTGTTTTTATTGTTTTGCATTTTTAAATTAGAAGGTCGATATTTAGACTTTTTGATATTCTACATATTTATACATCCTTAATTAATTTTTCAATCCACATGAAATAATTGTTTCTAGAAAACAATATTTTTTAATAATGGACATAAAAATAGCCATTTTTAACATAAATATAACTAAAAAACTACACGTTTTGAT
>APFE030331750.1:3709-17117 GCA_000404065.3 Pinus taeda | reverse complement strand
AGGATCAAAAGTGACTACTCTGGAGATTCTAAGCAAAAGGTTTACCAAGCAATCCGTAAAACTGCTTATACACCTTGGCAATCGTATGAGAACCAAGGACTTTTCGTACTGTAGTCAATCTTCCCGAATGCTGTGTTCAGTGCGTTACATTTCACAAGGCGGCAGACTCGGCGTCCTATGGATAAAGGATGTAAACCTAGTGGAGTCTCCCCATATATACACAACGGTACGTGGGAGCCCAAATCCGTGCTAGACCACAATTGAATCACACCAGGAGGAATCACCCAACCTTAATGCAAAAACAAGAGTGACTAGGTTTCACGACGCCAGAGCACGTCTCTAGCCTAGACCTCTAGATATTTGCGTTAAGTTCCAATGCGTTTTTAAGTAAATTCAGTTTATTTTACGGTTGATCTTGAATTAAGTTTTGATTTCAGGTCCTACCGTATGATCTCTCACAATTACCTAGATGCAAACTACATGCCAAAGAACATCATTTCGTTCGATGAATTCTAACTATGAGGAGGTTAGCAATTTTTCAATCAAACAAAACGAACTCGAGCAATCAAACAACCTAATGCAACTAATGGTAAGGAAACGAAACTTTTCTTTTGAAAATACAAATCAACGAAATGTCCTTTTCCTTTTAACTATTAAATGCAAAAGATACTAGTTTTCTTTTCTTTTCAATGGCACAAAAGTGTTTAAAATGACTTTGAGAGATAGCCACACCAAGCAAAAGAAATGAAATCACTCAATGCAAACACAAGAAAGTTCCCAAGACACTAAAAACCAGTTTTCCAAATCAAAGGAAAAACAAAGGTTTATGAGCTATGTGATCTAAGCTCAACAAGACAAAAAGGAATTCAAAGGAGGAAGGAAAATCGCTTGGAACACAACCAAAACGCTTCCAACAATCACCAAACGAATGTGAAAAGCAAATCTGAAGTTGGCTGGTCAAACAAGAAAACAAGATCCCACGGAAGGCTTGAGACACACACGGCCACTAGATGCCTTAGGGCTTGAGTGCGAAATCAATAGAGAAAAGCAAACACGCGGAGGATGGGAGTTCGAAACCAGTCAAATGACGATTCAACACACTCCAGCAACTGTAAGAGTTAAGGCAAAATGCAAACCAAGCAGCGAAAGCAAAAAGGAAGGCTTTGTAAAACCGAAAAACAAGCAATAAGCGAACCCTTGCGGAACAAGACTTCGCAAGCAAGTATGTCACAGCTCAGACAAAACAAAACAAGTTATAAACCAAGTGGAAAGAGCAGGGGACAGTCAAACCAACAGGTTCAGGAGGCAAATTTGGACAAAAATGAATTCTACAGGATCAGCGCCGGTGACCCTTAGCAACAAAGCGCTGACCAGACAACACGCGTAGCAACTTTGCGCTGTCAGCGTAGAAGGACACGGATTAAGGGCGCTGGCCCGAAAACAAGGTCAGCGTGACTATTAAACGTATAAACGTGATGACAGTGAAACCAAAGAAACAGATGTGCGATGTCAGCGCGACTGTTCTGATATAAACCGTGCTGAGGCTAAAAATCAGGTAAAATCAAAACAAAAACTCCCAAACCAAGGCAACAACTTTTTAAAACAATTAAATCATTTCCCAGAGTGAACCAGGAAACCAAAAACAGAGAACTAATCCCCAATCTTTGACAAGAGAATGACAATCAATCTCAAAACAAGGATGAACAACAAAAGACACAAGCAACTCTTCCCCAGCGGAGTCGCCAAATTGTTGGAGAGGTAAATCCCCTCTACGGATAGAGGCGATCCCTACTAGCCCAGAATGGGTCTAGCAACAATCAATCAATGCTACTCTGCAAGTTCCTAGTTGCAATTAACAAGTGGGTAATGAACACCTACTTGGATTCTAGCACTATTTGTTTGATGAAGAGATGCCGCTCTCACTCCTTCACTCTGGTCGGTCACAATCCTCCACTATCCTCGCAGATGGACACCTGCACATGCAAAGAGAGAACAAACACAAGCGTAAAATCTAGTAAAAGCAACTATACATCAGTCAGAAAGGATGTAATTCACATTAACCATTTATAAGACAAATGAGAATGGAACCATAACAATAGTCATCTATCTTTTATTAATGAATAATCGGCAGAGAAAGATACAACCAAGGTTCTGACGTTGAACCTATTCTCTGGCTGGGCGAGCAGCTATGTATGCCTTGCAATAGACCTTCTCTCTCTCAGGATTCCGGCAACATAACCTCCCTATGCTTCAAGACTCTTACTATCACTCCAGACAAGCATAATCACGACTAACATTACTCCAGAACTCCCTTCAGAACTCCCGAAATCCAGAACTCCCAGAACTCCAGAACTCCCAGAACTAGCTTGTCTAATGCATGAGGATAGACTTTTATAAATGGAGAAGGGAGGAAGATTCAATGCACCAGGACGCCCATTGTGGATCGACATTATCTCCAAAAAGCTACTGAGGATAGATTTCAAGGATAGATGATGACTCTCGACCTCTATCAGATGGATTTTTTCCCTCAAAAGACTTCATGATCT
Source organism: Pinus taeda (assembly GCA_000404065.3). Classification (NCBI taxonomy): domain Eukaryota; kingdom Viridiplantae; phylum Streptophyta; class Pinopsida; order Pinales; family Pinaceae; genus Pinus; species Pinus taeda. The sequence continues at coordinate 14,571 of APFE030331750.1, read as the reverse complement.
GAAAGGAAAAAACATATGGGTTGCGCGTTTGCCAAAAACCATTACCAAACTTAGTTGGCGCGAGTGTTGTTCTAGGACAGAGCGCCAATGGGCACGCCCCTTTTTGAGGATCTTAGTGATTGGCACGGATAAGACACTGTGTACCTGCACCAATGGAAAAAGGGCACTTTTCAGGGATAATTTGCAGAAGGTGTCTTCAGGGAACATGAAGTACATACTCAGGGGAATATAATACAAGTGTTTTTAGGCTATGTCACTGCTCACAGGTCCCAGAATGTATCCTTCAATGTACGAAAATAGGGGTAACAGGGACGGTGACCAATGGTGACAAATTACTGTGTAACACTTATATATATGTGAAGTTTGGGGATGAAGTATCTCTAGAGAATATTGAACAAGGACAGATCAAATCAAAAACAATTTTATAACTTATAGCCTTTCTATTAAAAATATACACCCTATCATCTATCCCTTATAGAAGCAAACCTCTCCTCATTGAGTGTGTGGCCTAATATGATTGACCTGATAATTTGAGGTTGATAACATATCATCTTTCTTGTGATTCGATGATAATTTTTAACTAAGCTATCAACTTCTAATAAATCAATCCTTTGATTTTATTCAATCAATAAATTCATAATGTCAACATCCAACATGATACAATGGTTCTCCAATTCATTTATATTAGAGTAGGCTTGCAAAAGAATCTTCTTATTAAAATGAATTAACTCTTTGTAACTCCTTAAAACTATTTTGGATTCATTGATATCATTTTTGTCTATGTTGGGATGATTTTCTATCCAATACATATGATCTCAATCCATAATGCAAAAACTCTTTTGATTTATGGTTTCTAAAGAGAAGCATTTTTGAGATATTTAGAGGAAGAAAGAACTTGAATAAGGTTAAGGACTACAAACTTATATACTTCCATGAAATTTCATTAAAAGTTTTATTAGTTCCTAAACCTAAGGATGAATTCTAAAAATAACCAAACTAAGGATCTAGACACAACTATTTGAATACAAGAAATAGTAAGAGTTACCATAAATTATAGACTCCTCAAGATGAGTTGATGTCTCGTTCTATGCATTTTCCCACAAGATTTTTGAGGTACCCCTCCCCAATTGTTTCCTAGTGATTCTAGGATTAAGAAGATACAAAATGAAGGATGGAAAAACTAGAAGGGTTGAAAAATAAAGAGATCCAACAAATGAAAATAAGTGATTGAGAGAAGGGAAGGAGTTATTCTAATATGGCCAGACTCCTTCACCTAAACATTATCAAACCAATCAAGGGAATATCCTAACCTAAAAGGACAAATTCTATGTTATGAAAGGGAATGAAAATTGAAGAGTCATCGAATGGAGACATAAATTGTATAAGCTGGTGTTGTTTCCCAAAAAGCTAGAAAGTTCCCATTAGACCAAGTCTTTGTAGATGTAGTTGATCCCTAAGCTTGTATAGAAAATGTTAATGGGAGGTCCCAGAGAATTAATAGGCATACCATGGTTGTTATCCCAACAAAAGCTAGGATGTTCTACTTCCGAATTCTAACACCTACTCACTCCGTTACCCTATTGATGAAACAAATAGTATAATGGGACCTTTCAATAACCAAAACCAAAATTAATGATCATGTGCTTAAGGAAGGATCCTTCAATTTCCCAAACTAATGCAAATGGAATGATGAACTATCTTCTCACTCGTGAGAGAATAAATGTGATTTTAAACCATCAATATAAACTTAGAGCTATGGGATATAACATGTAGTTCTACCCCATTTTTTCAATAGTATTCCAATCTCAAGGTTTGGAGCTTTGTTAGACCACTTGCCTACCACATAGTTGAGGTGTATTTTGACATAGAAATAGGAGGAATGCATAAGGAATTGGAATCCCTTTTAATCCAAATGTTAATTCTTGTCAAGTTCTTTCCCTTGAACATCACAAAGAATTCATAGCTTTAATTATGGTTATGGAATATCCAACAATTTTAAAAATAAGTTGACAATTTACTCCTTTGTAATCAATATCCCTTACATGGTGAGTAACCCTTTTCATAGTTATAATGACTTGTCCTAATCCCTATGCAATATTGGATACTATTTTTCTCTCAATATCAAGAATTATCAATCCCCTCATTCTTGTCATTTTTAGATTCTTAAAGAAAATTTAAAATGTATATGGCTAATATTATAAAAGTAGTGGTAAGATTTTTATTAGTTTATGGTAATGAAAATTGTAAAATTTACAGGGCTTTCAAAAATATATAAAATTTATATAAGTTAATATTTTTGAAATATGTGTTCCAATTTTTTATTATTTTTTGGTAATCAAAATTGTTTTATTTATACCCTTCTAAAATATGGAAGATCAAGTACAGAATGTTAGGTATGCATGGGAAGATAGCATATAGTTGGAAAGGGAAATATGTGCATGTACATGGGAAAGAGAGGAGGGGGTAGAAGGATACAAACCATCTTAGTTTCATATGAGCACATCATGACTCTCTGTCACAGGATTTCCAGGGTATTATTATTGCAAGTCCAGGCTAACACATTAAATTAGGAAATTATGGGAGTAATAAGAGTCACATTTTGATTTATTGTATCTAAAAAATGTAGAATAAATCTTAGAAGTTTTAGTGGCAATGTTGTAAACATTAGCTTTTTAAATGGAAGCTAGTAGCTACAACCAACTATGAAAGTATGCCAAAGACGAGAGGGGTATATGTATATATGGCAATATACAATCCCACTATATATACCAAATTATAATGTGTACATAACATGCTATTATATATATTAGTTGTGTGTGTGTGTGTGTATGAGAGAGAGAGAGAGAGAGAGAGAGAGAGAGAGAGAGAGAGAGAGAGAGATGATTTTAATATGATATGGGTTAGTGAATTTTGTGGTCGAAGGCTTTTAGTTGCTAGTGATTAAAAACTGGAAATTTTGGAAGGTAAGGGATAAAAAAGTTGTGGGTTAAGTATTTTGAATGTCGAAGGTTTTTGTATTTATCCACACTAGTGATTAACGGTTATACTATCTTGGATATAGAGTTTTGAGTTAGAAGGATTAGGGTTTATGTTATGGGTTATATGATATAGTGGATGGAGGTTAGGGATTATATGCATTAATATTGCTTATGGGATTGGTGTAAGATATTAGAGTTAAATGGTGATAGAATATTAGTGGTTAAGGGTTATAGGGATCCAAGATATATAGTGGTTAAAAGTGAAAGATGTTTGTTCTAATGATTAATGACTATGGATTTTATAGGATAAGATTTACAGGCTAGATGTTCTATAATTATTGAGAGTTAAAATGATATGTGTATTATTTGATATATACACTTATAAATGTATCGTCACCGTAGCAATAAAGGGGTAAATGAGAGAGTTGAACCCACCTAAGATTTTATAAGTCAATATCCACTTACAAGTAAAAATATAAAGTCCAATAATTTAACTACATTTTCCTTGGTCACATGAAGTATGGACCATTAGAAAATAGAAGGTTTGTATCATCCCTTATTTCAAATAGAAAAGTGCAATAACCTCAAGAACAAAAGTAGTGGGAAAACCTCCCTTTAAGCATCTCCATCTAATTCTTCTACATATAATAATATATAGCTTGAGGAGATGGCTAAATACCATTGAAATGACCAATGAGGGCTCAATTTACAAGAATGACATGACATAGTCTTCTAAGAATGGAAACTTTCCATAGATTAGTTATATAAATTTCTTGAAGAGATATAAACATTAGTGACATGTTTCATATGATTTGGTTGACCTTTAAATGTATAGTAACTTCTTCTCTAAGCTACAAATAACATACTTTTCTTTTGCATTTATTCTGATCTTGTATCTAATGAGGGGAGACTTTATAGTCAACTACCAATTTTGAAGTCATATCAAGTGAGCTTGAACCATAGCCAGAACAAGAGCTGGTAGTTAGATCCTAGGGCTAGATTCAATGAGAATTAGAGTCTGAGATTTAGCCAAAGACAAACTCATGTTCCATTAACACAATTTGGTGTGTGTTCATACACAAGTTTGGGGTCATCTTCAAACCACCACTTCAATATTTTTTGGTTATCTCTAAATCATTATTAGAAATCACTTTCATTTAGTAGAAGACATCAACTTCTAGCCAAATTGAGAATTGTTCTAGGAATTTCTTTGAGCCAAGTTCTAGAGTTGGTGACTAGCCTTAAACCACAATTGATAGAAGAATTCAGCTTCTTCTACCTTTCTGGTTTTTTTCTTCCTTAAACCACCACTAGTAGAAGACTTCAACTTTTGCTACCCCATTTGGTTTGTGGTCTTCCTTAAACCACTAGATTTAGAGATCACATCTAAGCATTGATTGTTATTTACCTTCATATTTTAGCTCTCTTCTTGGACTAATGTATGCCCTAATGTTAGAAACACGAACCTTAGGCGACTATGTAAATTGAAATATTCAGTGGCATGGAAATAAAGCAATCCACAAGTGAACATGAAGAGTTATGAAAAATCCAAGAGACCTCTTCAAATATGAAACCGAGTGTCATAATCTTATGTTTTTATGTGTATCTTATGGATAATATTTGAATCTCACATTTATCTAAACTTTCAAAAGGGCCATATGCAAACATGAAAAGTCAATGAGGAAAGACAAAAAACATACCCCTTCTGAAATGTGACGATAAAGGGAACTAGATGGCTATATGACAATTTTGATGTGTTCATTGCTATTATATTGAAGATATACTAAATTTATTTCAATTTTACTATTATTTTTAAAATTTGATATACATAATCATATTTCTTAAAATGGAGAAAAGAAAAAAAGTTTAAATTAAGTTTTAAAAAATTATATAATCAATTTAACCTTGAAAGTTCGGTCTTAGCTCAAAGGGGTAAAGGATAAATTGTTATGATCTCTTTCCAAGTTCAACTCTTCTAATATGATTACTCTTGAGAATTAAAAATCTTAAAATAAAAGGAGTTATTGGAATTTAAAATACCAATGGTTGAGATACTTAATTAAATTAAATTGCAAATTTCACCAAGAAATATAAAATAAGATCTTGATAATAATTGGTTGAGAAAACTAAATATCTAATATTTACTAAATAAAATATTTAACTAACTTTAACTTATACTTTTGTAAATGAATAATTTTCTATATAGTGTGTGTGTAAAGAAAGATCAAATATGTAAAAGAATATTTTAATAATTTTTCATATTTTTAAAAAGTTTTTGATATTTTTTTAAATTTCTTTGTTTTTTGATACAATAAAATTAGATGCAATTATAACAAAGTTCATTTAATTATTAGGAAACTGAATTTAGGTGAGAAGAATATCATTCCTCACATCACTTAATAATTATTAGATAAAATACATTTCATAAAAAATTAGTTATTTTTATTCAAAATTCAATTAAAAACTTAAAATTAATGGATTGTAAAATTAATAATTGAAATATATATATCATATATATATATATAGAGAGAGAGAGAGAGAGAGAGAGAGAGAGAGAGAGAGAGAATATTCAAAAACGCAATTTCATTAAAATTAAGAGTTGTCTATAATGCGACTTTTTGGAGATTCCGGTGACGGAATCCAGCGGAAGAAATTGAGGTTAAATCTTGATCTGTTGTAGTTAAAATGGTTTTTTAACTGCATATTTGGATTCAGCACCCTGAAAAACCCCTGAGACGCTTTGATTGTGCAGAAACTAGCTATCAAACTTGCGATTCCAATAAATCGCTGCCGGATTTTGACCGGAAAAACCCACCGGAAAAGCTTTCAAAAAGTCGCATTATAAACAACTACAAAATTATATAACAAAACTCCAATCAATTTTTTAATAAACTTGTAAAAACTTCCATATTTAAAAAAATTAAATTTACCAAATTAAATAAATATTAAATTAAAAAAATTGATAAACAACTTTTTCACATTCACTTCTTAAACCATAAAAAAGAACTTGAAACTTCAAAACTTAACTTTCACCTCAAAACTAATAATTACACTATTAAAACAACTTTAAAACTTTATTATACAAATTAGTATATCCTTATAAAAAAACCCAGGAAATTGAATACCATATAACTTAAATTTCATTAATAAAAATATTGTTAAATAAATTTTATATTCATATATTTAAAAATATGTGTACACTCAACGTGAAACTTCCATTTAAAAAAAATATTTATACTAAGTAATAACTAATATAATCGTTTTAAATACATTTTAATTTATTAAATAAAAGTAAATAAATCATACAAAAGTAATTAAAAAATCATACAAACATAATATTTATACAAATAGAAAAATAATCTTGTCTAATTATGATGTTTTTAAAAACATTTTATATTCATATAATCAAAAATAATTTTAAAACATAATACATTTTTTAAAAGTCATAAAAAACATTCACACAAGACTCTCAAACATTATCGCCCAAAGAGGAAAACCAAAAGTACAGATACATTAAAGTCTCCAATATTATTGCATCGTGATAAATTTTTACACCATAAAATTGAATACGGGAAAAAGAATCTTGTGCATCTTTATCTATCGTGATGTGATAGTTGACCAACACCTAAGTGGTGTCTGAAAGTAGATTACTATTTCAATACACAACCAACTCGCATTGGGGGAGAGATTGTTTGACATTGGACTCCCTTTGTGTTTCACGACATGGACTTGTTGTACATAACTTGTTGGACATTGGATAAACCAACGCTTCATGTTTTTAACGACATGGAATAACCACTTCTTGTGGATCCTTATCTCTAGCAATGTGATTATTGACTAACCCCTGGTCTAAGGATAATGGCGATGCGATCATTGACTAACACCCGTGAGTTTTGGTCTAAGGATAATTGTGATTCCCAACACTGATTTTTCTAAGTGTAGTTGCTTGGCTTAATCCCACTCACTAATACCTCTGAGTTTCAGTCTAACCATAATCGTGGTTCTCTTGTGATGTGATCATCGACTAACACCCAAGAGTTTTAGTCTAAAGATAATCGTGATTCCCAACACTGATTTCTGGTTTGGCTTAATCCCACGACATTGTCGATTGTACATTAAGCATTTCCAACGAGCTCAAATCCTATGCAACCGAAAACATTTGTAAATTGCAACTACTGAACCCATGCTAATAAAGACTCAACCGGTTCAGCAAATCTGCAATAGAGATAAAAGGTTTCCAGTAAAGGGCCAAGGACATCCTGAAAAAGTGCTCCAGAATGGATCTCCTTCACTTGCACACAAGCTCCAACTCTTGCACCTACCTTGGTGTTGTCGTAATGGAATGAAGATATCGAAGAATTGGTGATCTCCTTTCCTCTAAAGATGGGCTTACACACGGTGCTTCCCACTTCTAGCCAATTCGAGACACTTCAGAAAGCTGGCCTCCCGGAAGTCCTGAAGAGCTTTGCCGGGTGTTCAAAATTCAAATTTTAAATTTCAAAAGTTCAAATAGTAGGGAATGCATTAGTCACGTGATGTATGGCCATCCCATTTGTATAATCTTTAAGGAGCAGTCTATCCAGCCGAAAATTTCACCCCAGAATTTGCGGCGCCCAGAAAAAAAGTATGTTTCCTTGCCCGTAGGGAATGAGTCAGATATCGAACCGCGTAGCCTAATGAGGGGAAGAGTTGCTCGGAAAGTTATAGAATTTCTGGTTATATTTAGAAAAATCTGGGAAGAATTTTTATAAATCCAAGTTATTATTGTTAAAATTTAGGTGTTTTAGACATTTGCTTTTAAAATTTTAGGTGTCATAGACGTTTTTGATAGTGTTGAATCCATTTCCACCATCAAAAACACTATTCAAACATTGATTTTACAAGATTTTTTGAATTTCATTTACCCAAATTCCAGCCACTTTTGACCGTCCAGACAATTCCTCTGCCTTGTTAGACAACTCCTTTCCAAATGGCATCCAATAGTACATGAGTTATTACGACACAAAAAACTATGCAAAGTGGTGCCTTTCATTGAATTTGGAGGAGGACGACCATGACGCAATTTTGAATCCCGCAATTTGCATATCTGAATTTGAATTCTTTTCATGCGCTAGTTTGATTAGGAATTGAATTCTCATTTACAGTGGATGATCGAATTGAGTTCGTGTTGTTTTGTTGAGTTGTTTTGAATTTTAATAGACATCAATGGTTTCCGCCTGCGATGGTGGAACATGTTAAACTGGATGAACACAAAATACAACCAAAGGATGAAGGTAGGGTCAGCTGCTCGGCACAGGCTGTCAGGACCTGCGGTTCGTGCGATGGGCAGGGCGACTCCACCATGCGAAGTGCATGCGAAACATGAAATGAAATGAACGTTCGGCAAGTTTATAAGGTGTTGGGCGAGTTGAGGGGGTGGTCCCATGAGTTGGGCGGGCCGACCATCCTCTGGGGCGAGACAACACATTATGAATGAGTCGACCGGGTGTTTGGTGTGGGTCGGCCGGGTGACACAACCTGCCACCCACCCGTATATATTAGAGGGCGTTTGGAGGCAAACGACCATCAAGCATTTGATCAACAATGTGAACTCGTTCAGAAAAGTCGTTCGGACAGTCGTTCGAGAAAATCGTTTGAACGGTCGTTCCAGAAAGTCGTTCAGGAAAGTCGTTCAGGCAGGTCGTTCAGGCAGGTCGCTCGGACAGTCGTTCGGGGAGGTCGTTCAGGCAGGTCGTTCGGACAGTCATTCGGGCAGGTCGTTCAGGCAGGTCATTCGAACAATCGTTCAGGCAGGTCGTTCAGGTAGGTCGTTCGGACAGTCGTTCGGGCAGGTTGTTCAGGCAGGTCGTTCGGACAGTCGTTCGGGCAGGTCGTTCGGGAGGTCGTTCAGGCAGTCGTTCAGGAGGTCGTTCGGGCGACCCGGGCGATGTCGTGTGGCAACTCGGGTGAGGTTGTTCGGGTGACCCGGGCGAGGTCGTGTGGCGACCCGGGTGAGGTCGTTCGGGTGAACCGGGTAAAGTCGTGTGGCGACCCGGGTGAAGTCGTGCGGCGACTTGGGCGAAGTTGAACGGGTGAACATTGGGCGTGCAGATGGGTGATCGGGTGAGGGCGCGCCGTGAACGACGAAACGGTGAAGTGTTGAGATTGTGAACGAAGGTGTGTCTCGATTGGAGGCGCCCGTGTGTGGCGACTTGGAGGCGCGCCCAAGTTAAGCAAACGACACGATGGTGCGATGAGGTGAACGAAGGGTTGGTGAGTCGTGCGGCGACCATGCGGAGGTGCCGACGAGCTGGGCAACCGAGTTTGCCGAAGTTGTATATTTGGCTAAGTGTAAATTTGGGGTTTCCCAAGATTTAACTTGTGCATTGTAAAAATGAAAGATTGTATAATATATTGTTGGGCAGACTCATATTGCAGGGAGTTGCCCCTCCCTTTATACTATTGCATTTCTCTTATATAATGCTGTTGATAATGAATGTGTGTGGGTGTTCATTGGTATAAAGAATAACATAATAATACTTGGTTGAAAATCACAAACTAAGTAGGAGAAAGTGAATTATGCGTAGTCCACGTGCACGAGTATTGTTAAAAAGAAAGTGTTCGGTGGTGCCGCACCTCGCCGGCACGGTTGAAAGACCACCATAGGCTTGGGGGCATGACAATTGGTATCAGAGCTCGGTTGAGCTGGTTGAGCAGGTTTCTCGTGACAGTGGAGGCAAGTACTTGCAGGTGAAGGAAGCTAGTTTCACATGAGTGGAACAAGGGTCGGTTCATGGTTGCAGGGTGTTTGGTGAAGCTGGTAAAGATTGGAACTGGGTGTTGTAGAGTAGAGCAGGCAGTAATACGTGCTGGTCATACGATTTGGGCACTTTTCAGGTGGGAAAGTGGGACTGCGTGTGGGCAGGTATACACGGTTTGGGCGTCTGTGGACCAAACAAAGTACGAACCGGGGAAGATGAAGTACAAGGCATGGCAGGTTTGGAAGAATGTGAAGGGAAGCTCTTGCTTACCTTATACAGGTTGAAGCGGATGAAAGAGGAGAATCCCTGAATTCGTGAGAAGCTTGTTGTCTTGGAGAAGAATGTTGAAGATGAGCTTCTTCAACTTGGTTGGACAATGGAGCAAGTTGAAGTTGCAGATTGTACTACCAAGGAAGAGGAAGTCTTGATGACTGAAGATGTTGCAGACATGATCATGATGGAGGGTGAACTTGAGTTTGATCAAGTTGGACCAGGATCGTGCAGGTTGCAGACATGTATGGATGAGGGTACTCTCATGAAGGAACCTCATGATCATGATGATGATGTAAGTACATTTGATACATGTGTTTCATTTGAGCATTTGGTAGATGGACCGTATGCAGGGAAGGGCAAAGCCAGTTTGTCGATGCTAGGGAGCATCTTACCATGGGTGACTATGATGAGACCTTGTATGGAGAAGCAAGGATTGTTGATTGTTGCAGGACTTGTTGGGGTTGTTTGTGACCTTGTGGTAGAAGGTACAATGGCCCGTGACAAGGGTGGAACTTGATGATCGTTGTGGATGAGTGGGTCATGCTTTAGTCACATGGCTAAGTGCCCAGCATGACTCATGGACAGATTGGAGGGCACACACTTGAGTTGCTTGGGTGGACTTCTCATGGCCGAGACCAAGAGCAAGTCTTGGTGGACACTTTAGTGGGGGAACTATGATGGAGAGACTCATGTGATGATATGGTTGGGTGATCGAGTTCACTAGACCGAAGATTGCAGCTTGGATAGGGATGACCGATGGTTGTGATGGGTCTACTTGGTTGGACTACATGGACAACTTAGTCATGGACATCAGGTTGGATACATGGAGCATGGCAGTCTTATGCAGGGACATATTGTGGGTGCACTTGTA
>APFE030331745.1:290460-303652 GCA_000404065.3 Pinus taeda | reverse complement strand
ACCCTTGTTTCCTTATGATTTGATGTTCATCCCTTAGTCATGACATCTTGGAGTGAGTATTGGAAGGTGACCTACTAGAGGCTTGAGGCGGGACGGATCCAGAAGGAGGCTAAGCTTTGAGCCTGCAGAAGTGGTTCAGGTGATATTGCTCTTTTTTCATACTATTCTATTTGTCTAATAAAGAAACACGTCTTGTTCCCGAAACGCTTCTTTCTTTATGTTAATATGTTCATAGTTGAATTTCATGTATGAATGGATGTCTAAAAGTTCATAACTAACTCCTTTCTTGTATAACATAAAGATGATTTTTGTATAAATCTTTGTCCATATACTGCTGCACTCTTTGGAATTGTTGGTTTTGCAGGGCAAAGGAGCGGAAGGGACATGAAGAAGGGTTTGGACCCTTCAGGAACTACCCGAACGTAGGACCTGAGGTACGTCCTTCTTACCTTATATTTAGCTTTTGCTAGCATAATGGTTGTGTGTGTGCATGTTTCTTTGTTTAGACAACTTTCAGTCTGCTAGGGTTCCACCCAAAAGCCCTAGGGGATAAAATCCCTCAATAGAATTGGCGACTCCACTGTGGACAACACTCTTGTTGTTCCTAGTTTGGGTGTTTGTCAAGCCTATCAGGGCTCAGTTGCTTGCTGGTTTATTGATACTGTCTGATCTGTTCTTTATTTCTGAGTGTTAACAGTTTCTGGAGTTTGTTTTTTATTTTTCCTGAAATATTATATATACGCGGTTTCATTTAGTTACAGAAGCGTATAAACGCTTGTTGTCTGAAGTGAACCCACGTATACGCAGGTTTCCTCAGAAACAGTCACGTATACACGCAGTCTGCACTAAGTACAGTCGCGTATATCTGGCAACTTTCAGGATTTATAAATTTTTTGTCTCTGAAGTTTGTCTGGTGCTTTCACTCAGTGTTGAACAGTCATTTTTGTCAGTATCAGTTCTCTTTGTTACAGCAAGCATCCTTACTCCGATTTCTCTCTAATTATAAGGAGTTTTGGTCTTGTTTTTTGTTTGCAAGTGTCATCATCTTTTTGCTAAAAACACACAAGATTTCTTGATTGGAATCTTGGCTGCTCTGAGTTATCAGAGCAGAAAGATTGTTATCAATCTTTGTGTTCAACTTTGCTTTTTGGTGACTTTTTGTTTGCTTAACGAAATCGATTTTTATGACCATTTACTTGTTTGTTTCATCAAAGTTGTCATTTGAGACTTTCTTGAAACTGTCTTTTTGATCTTTTTTGGTCTTTGTTACCAAAGCTTTCCTTGCTGCCTTCGATTGTTAAGAAAGCCTTTTTAAAGCACATTTGTTTTTTGTTGAGTTTTCATCCTTTGTAAGGTGTCAACTTGTGAAAAGTGTTTCTTTCTTGTTGTTTCAATCGTAAAGTGCCAGTTTTGTTGAGAGCATTTTCAAAAAATACTTTTTTGTTGCTACTTTGAAGTGAACTTTTTGAAAAGTTTTTGTTTTGCTTTCTTGAATTTGCTTTTCATTTAGTTTCCTTTTGGTGAATGAAAGTGTTTTTTGTTATCTTGAGTTTTGCTTTTAGTATTTAGAAGAATTCTAGTATCTTATATTCCATCTAAATATAGTAAGTGGCAAAAGAAAATTTGATAAACAAAACAACTTTCATTTCTTGTTAGAGTAGTTTTCAATCTTGCATCAAGCATTTAGTGTTGCATTAGGATAGATTTGCATCTCTTTAGGCATAAGATAGTTTTGTTAACTTTTGAGTGTGAAGTGTGAGTGAAAAGAAAAGAAAAGAAAAGTTTGTTTCATTAGAAGTTTCCTTTTGAACCCTGTAGAGATTACTTTTCATCGAAAAACAATGACAAAGTGCATACACATATAGTTAAGTTTTATTAATTTCTTTTGCGTCGAAAAATAACACCACTAGTTTCATTTCCATCATCCTTTGAGTTAAATAATAGCCCTTAAAATCAAGCGCTAATTAAAATCAACTAGAACTTTTTCTTTTAAGTTAAATACACAAACAAGTTCTAGGATTTTAGGGCCTTGGAATAGGTGAGTGGAGAGTTAACTCTCCAAGGCCATATTAAACGTCAAAACATAGGAGTCTAATTAAAGAGAGAAAATCCAATAGCATTAGGAAGACCAGGGAAGCTTCGGATCTGGCTTCAACTTGTCCGAACTTACCTCACGACTGTTCCGCCTGGCTTCTGTGACGAGTTGGTATCCTTAGTTGCCACTCCTAGGAAACTACATAGGTGGTTACGGAGGGGAATCCCGTGGCACCTGAGGTCGACGTTGTATCACTCTCAACAGCACTACTGGAGGGCACCCTTGCGAAGCTTGGGGGCTTGCACCGGCGCAGACTGTTGTTAGGAGGTCAGCGTAACTTCCTCTAATACCTTCGCTGATAGGCCTGGGCCCTCATCATCCTATACTATCTTCGGAAGGCCCTTTATTTTCCACTTTCTCGTATTCTAGTGTCTGGTCCTAATCACCCGGAGCGGAAATACTTGGAAGTTGTTTTGATTGGCTGTATCTTTAGGGACTTTTTAGTGGGTGCTCTGTGCTCTTAGTCGGCCTAGCTTTAAATTTTTTGAGTCTTTAGTTAGATTTTAAACAAAGAATTCAAAGTGTCTGACCGATCTCCCAGACGGTCTCGAAGAATTCGTGGTCTCTCGCCACCAAGTGTAGAGCCTTCTCCGAGAAGGCCCAAAGGTAATAATACCGGTGGGTTTCGTCCCACTGTAATTGACGCATCGGGGATTGATCCTCCCCTCGGGGGCAATAGCATTGAAGCAAGGCCTGGTACTTCCGTAGAACAAGAAAGGAACACACCAGTTCCTTCTCAAATTCGCTTACTAGCGGAGGATAGTGTTGAGGTAGAAGAACTTTTAGAGTCGTTAGCGGCTCCGAATTCTCCCCTACCATCAAGTCATCCACAAGTATTGCAATACGTTGGGACTCCGTCGCAAAGGCCGTCAAGTCCAGGTTACGCTACGCGCTTACCTTCGATGACCACTACTGGAAGCATGGCTTCTACTAGTGCTACAACTGTACAGACTCCTATATTTGTGCAAGGGGGTGGAACTATTTCCATCCCCTCCATCTCTGTATTCGGATCTGTTACTAGCACATCTGTTTTTGGGTCTACCTCCATTCCGTCCACGAGTGGAAATTCCCAAACAAATGCTTTCGGTTCTGGGTATTTCCCATTTGGCGCCCATTCACAGGGCATTCCCTCAGCTCCGTTCTGGGCCGCCACATCCATGATGAGTGCGTCGGCTTCGTTCCAAGGTTTTCCATTCGGAAGTGGTCATATACCACTTTCCAACCCTACGGTAGGATCTATGCCTTTTTCTTCAGTAGGACAAAGCAGCAATCCTTTCCAAGGTTGGAATAACCCTGGGCTTAGTAATGCCGGAACTGGGAATCCATTCTCCGGCCAATATGGGAACAGGCCATATACCACGGTTAGTTCATTCCAAAGTATTCCTCCCCTAGCTACGGTTTGGAATCCATATCAGGGGTTGTCAACTCCTTACAATCCTTTAGGAGGAAACTTTGCTGGGTATGGTGGATATACGGCAAGAGTTGGTCAAACTCTGAATTTTACTGGGTCACAAAGCCTCCCTTTTGGCTCAGCAGGTTCTACTGGTTACTTTGGGCAGCCTGGTGCCTCCCAAAATCCAGGCCAATCTTTTCAGAGCTTCGGGACTGCCGCCCAGTTAGGGTGGAATCCCCAAGCCCCGCCTAGACTTCCGTTTCTGGCAATGTTAAACTTGCCAGACCTCACTAATTTAAATAACGACCCAATCAAGTATAGTCTGGCCTGGCCTCCGGTCCCAACTAAACTCCCTTCGGATATTCCAAAATTCGAAGGGAAAAGCGGTGAGGATCCGGGCGACCACGTAACCACGTTCCACTTATGGTGCTCATCGAACTCCCTAATCGATGACTCAGTTAGGTTGAGATTATTTCAACGCACCTTAACTGGAAACGCGGCTAAGTGGTATATAGAGTTGCCTGGGGGCAGCTTTACATCATTCGCCGACTTAGCCAATGTATTCTTGAACCATTTTCAGTTGCCCGTCCGGTATGATGCCAGAACCGAACTACTGGCTACTTTTCGTTAGGATATGGCAACTCACATTTCCAATCACATTCAGGAATGGAGACGGAGAAAGAGGCTCATTAAAGTCGATATCCCTCCAGGTTTCCGTCTTGAGTGGTTCTTGAAGTCTTTGGTACCTGAGATCTCCAAAGATGTCTCCATGTCTGGGGTATATTCCGAGGAGCAAGCCATTTTTAGGGCCCAGCAATTAGAATTGATTTACTCTCAGTCTGGGATCCTAGAAAAGTACTTGCCAGACGCTCCTGGGTCTAAGGTTGACGTAGCTAAGCTGAAGCCAGGTCCCCACGCGGATGGTATTGTTGGGTCAGTAGACACAAATACGGTGAAGTTGTTGAATCAATTGCAGCAGTTGTCTTTACAAACTGCTTCTAACAACCAAGCCACATCTTCTAATCCTTCTGCTTCCCAAACTTCTTCAATTAACGCCATCCAATCAGATAATCCCAAAGGAAGTCAAAATTCCAATGGGAAAAAGAAAGGACGAGGTAAAAAAAAGAACCAGGATGGGAAGCCTGATGCAAACAAATCCAGCAATAATGCTGGTGGGGGTGGAAATGAGTCAAAGAAGAAAGTCAAGTTCCCATGCAAGTTGTGCAGTGGGGACCATTTAACTCATCTTTGCCCCAAGATTGAAGACGCTCAGTACTTGTGAGGGCAGCAAGGGACTTCTAGCTCCCAAGCTATGTTAACCAACCCTTTCCCCCAAGGGCAGCAATTTCTTGCTGGTGCGAGTTCAAACCCTGGAACCTCCGCAGGTGGCAACCAGGAAGGGGAAAAATCATCAAATGTTTTCATGATGGGTTCTAATGTCCATGTGGCTACTCGGTCACGTGATTACGGTGAAGCCGAAACTTCCAAGGATAAGGTTGTTCCCGGAAGTACTGACCTTCATATCGAGCGACCCCCTGTTGAGACTATACCACGGATACCGAAAGGTTCCGCTAAACGCGCGACGATTAATCCTAATGCTAGGGCCACCCAGAATTAATCCATTATGGAGGATCTGGCTCAGATTCCGTGCGCTATGTCCGCTTTAGAGGTTCTCCAGTCGTGTCCGGCTCAGAGAAGTGCTTTACTTTCCACAATGGGGGCAGTAGATCCAAGTAATTTCTTAGCTCTCACTTTTGATATGAGTAATGTCAAAAAGAGACTTCCTCATCATATGGCTTTTCAGATAAAGTCTACCTACCAGAAAACGAATATTTTTCGGATGGTTATAGATGAGGGATCTTCCATGTGCGTCATGTCTATGTCATGTTAGAAGGCCATTGGATCACCGTCGGTTTTTCCTTCACCCACCCTCTTGACAACGTTTGATGGTCATTCTCATAGGCCATATGGGATTATCTCGGCCTTTCGTATATGTGATGGAGGGAAGGTCATTAATATTGAAGTAGAAGTTGTAGATGCTAACCTAGATTATAATCTCCTCCTAGGAAGGAACTGGGTATATGAAATGGATGTCGTTGTTTCGACTCTGTTTCGTGTCATTTGCTTTCCTCATGAGGGGAAAATTGTTAAGGTTGATCAACTGGATTATTCTCCAGTTGATCCTCGAGCAACTTTGGACTCTTCTGTTCCCTTAGTGGATAACCCCCGTCCGCCTACTGAGAATTTAGGAGTTGGGATGTACTCTTCATTAATGGGTACATTTGATTTTCCCCCTCCTACAGCTAGAATAGATACAATTTCATCCTCCAGGGACCCTTTATGGAGAGAGTTTGTTCAAACTCCTTATTCTTCAGACCCTGGAACCTTACCTTCATCTGTGACCACATCGGATGACGATAAGGCAGGTGGAATATAATATTTTATGTCTGTAATAGAACCTAGATGTGAATCTATCTATAGCTCTGCAAACAACCATTCTACTCCTTCCTCTGGGAAAGAGATAGATGGTGATGTGGCTCATTCTCCGATCCTTGATTCCATTTATGCATCAGATTGCTCGGATATTGTTTTTCCATCGGATGAAGCGATTTTCGAAGCAATGACGGCTGTAGATCGACCTTTGGAAGATTTACATCGTAGGTCATATTTTTATGCCCCTGTGCATGAGGTCGAATCTTGGTCCTCAAATTCGACTAGCGATGTTTGTACGGTCCCTTTGGCTCCAACACAGTTATTTGCCGAAGGAAGTATATTGATTGGTTCGATCATAGTACCTACAAAAATCTCTAGGAGTGAGTTGGCAGAGCCCCCTGACGGGCTCTACCTAAAGAAGTACTTTGCTTAAGTAGAAGTTAGGCAATGGCTTCTTTGTATATTATGTATATTTGTACATATATCATCGAGAGTTTTGTGATGTCAACACTTTTTGGTCTGCTGTTGCAGGTGTTGATGGATGACTTGGTCTATTTTGGGTTCGCCGATGGTTGCTAGTCGGCACACTCGGGTGATCCGAATGGAAAATGGCATCAACCCATGGTACTCATCCACCCATTTATTCCATTGACCCATGGAATTTTACCCATGGTATTGTAAATGGAATCCGCCTATGGTACTTGTAAAATCCACCCATTGGAATTTACCCATGGTATTGTAAATGGCAATGCCGCCCGTGGTATTGTAAAATCCACCCATGGTATTCCATTCACCCATGGAATTTGACCCATGGTATTGTAACTGAAAAAATACTATAAGTAACAAGTCATATTTTTGTAAAAGGGACAGATGGTCCGCCACAATGTAGCCTTTACAGTTATTATCGGTTTTAATAAAAAGTTTCTTTGTGGTTTTGTTTATTGGGCATTCTCCTCTTAGTTTTCTTCTGGCAATTCAAGTTTTTAGATCTTGGGGGTCTCCACCCCAAGATCCATTTCAAGTTTTCAGATCTTGGGGGTCTCTCCTCCCAAGACCCACTTCAATCTTTTAGATCTTGGGGGCCTCCCCTCAAGATCCGGATCAGTGGTATCAGAGCAGGTTATGATTCCATGGGAATGAGGGTTTGATGCATATTCTAGCTTCAAATTTTGCAGCAATATTCAACAAACTTCAGGAATTTTTTTGGGCGGCGACTTTGCAGATCAGATCTGTACGTTTTGGTTTAAGATCTATTAAATCTGATTACAGATCTGTATTCTTTGTGAAAAAATAGCCGATTTCAAAAAAAAAAATCGGTTAAATCGGAGTCCGGATGAAGGAGATATCGCTGATTTAAAAATCAGTGGGGTTGCAGATAATTTTTCAGGGCAGCGAGTTTGCGGCACAGATCTAGACGTCCTGATGCAAGCTCTACAAAATCTAATTGTAGATCTGGATTCCTCTCAAAAAATCACCCAATTTCAAAAAAAAAAATGGGTCGAATCGGAGTTCGAATGTGGGAGATATCGCTGATTTAAAATCAGCTATTTTATCAGAAATTTTTGTGACGGCGGAACTGTTGCAGTGCGAATCTGAGATCTCAGAGTGCCCAGATAAGGGTTTCCATCACATGGGAAGATGCAAAATGGTCCTTCTGCTTCTAAAAACAGGTTATAATAAATATTCTGAGTTATATTGGCCGAGTTATGTCCATTTTAATTCTGGAGCAGCATTCGGAGTGGGTTTCCCTTGGAGACGTGCCCTCCCACCCCACTTTAGTAGGCACCTGCTTCACATTCATCAGTTTCAACATAAGCAGGCAATCGGCTTGGGTTATTTGGAGATGTGCCCTCCCACCCCAAGCTATGTAGGCACCTGCTACTTCATCAGCAACCAACATCACGGTTGTGGGTCATCCACAAACCCACACTTCATCGAAGTCCATTTGCTAGGCCGTACACTGTTAGTATCACAGTTGGTCACAAGCATTACAGGGTATCTCTATCCTCGAATCTTCGTTCTTCATGGTTATGGGTCATCCACAAACCCACAGTTTATCGAAGTCCATTTGCTAGGCCACACACTGTCAGCATCACAGTTGGTCACAAGCATTACAGGATATCTCTATCTTCGGATCTTCATGTATCAGGGTTTTGGGTTAACCACATAAAACCCTTATCTTCAGCGGCTCTTCATATTTAACAAAGGCTTCACAGGAGGGAACTTTACGCAATGGGGACCATTGCTTCTTAAGAAGGGAGGAATGATCCGAATGGAAAATGGCATCAACCCATGGTACTCATCCACCCATATTATTCATTGACCCATGGAATTTACCCATGGATTGTATGGCACCGCCTATGGTACTGTAAATCCACCCATGGAATTTACCCATGGTATTGTAAATGGCATCCGCCCGTGGTATGTTAATTCCACCCATGGTATTCATTCACCCATGGAATTGACCCATGGTATTGTTAACTGAAAAATACTATAAGTAACAAGTCACATTTTGTAAAAGGACAGATGGTCCGCCACAATGTAGCCTTTACAGTTATTATCGATTTTAATAAAAAGTTTCTTTGTGGTTTTGTTTATTGGGCATTCTCCTCTTAGTTTTCTTCTGGCAATTCAAGTTTTCAGATCTTGGGGGTCTCCACCCCAAGATCCATTTCAAGTTTTCAGATCTTGGGGGTCTCTCCTCCCAAGATCCACTTCAATCTTTTAGATCTTGGGGGCCTCCCCTCAAGATCCGGATCACTCGGAATCTCGCTTCCGCAACTTGGGTACTTTATTATCCAACTGGTCAATTGATGGTATCAAGAGGCGTATGCATTGGTCCTGCTTCGAATAGTATGGCTGAGTATACTGCCATTGTTAATTTACTATCCGAGGCAATCTCTTATGGGATCGACTCGTTAGTAGTATATCTCGATTCTCAATTGATAGTGTCTCAATTAAATAACATCTATCGGGTAAGGGATCCATGTTTATATCGCTAGTATTTAAGAGTGAGGTTGTTGCAAAGATCATTTGTTTATATTAATTATTTGCATATTCCAAGATCTCATAATTGGTTAGCTGATTCTATCGCTAATCAAGCATTATACTGGCACATCAATCATTCATCATAAAATCAAAGCATCAAAAAGTCAAACTGTATATATATATATATCATCATAAAAGTATCTCGAGTGTACATGTGTCGTCCAAAAAATATACAAAATTGGGACTAAAATGCCCATAATCATATCCGGCATATCTAATGCCCCGGCTCAGGATGAGCGGCCAAGTAGTTAGCTATCGCATTGGCTACACGCTGAAAAGTGCGAACCCAGTCACGCGGCATGCCAACCACATGACGTTGCATATCCTCCGGAAGGTCCTCTATAGCAGCCATCGGTACTCGACAACTCAGTCTCGTCAGGTGTCGCTGGATGTTGTGTAGAGTCCTCTCCATCTCAACAGCCACCTCTTCGGCTCCTCGGCCACGTCGTCTGTGCCGTGGGAGTCCATCTGGCCGCACTGGCCCAATATCTGGATTAGGATCATCATATCAGTCATTTGAATCTCATAAAAAAAAATTATTTTTCAAATTGCATCATTATATTGGAAAAATTCAAAAAAATCATAAAATCAAAAAAGTCTTACCGATCTCGCCCCACGTTGCATCTGGCGGTAAAGCTAGGTCACGATCTCCTTGGAAGTCCAGTCCGGCATAGGGGTAGTCGTCTACGGCGATGATCTGCTGATCCCACCAGGTGAAGAAATCATCGTCGAATGCAGTCCTAGGAACCTCCCCACCCCCCAGACGTTTCATCAGATCAACCCACCGGCCCATGCGCGGATCGCGTGGGGTGCTGATGGAAACTGCTACCCTGGGTTGGAGTGTGGGAATCCTCTCGAAGAAGAAGGTGCACAGAATAGTCCCGTAGCCGAAATTTTTGGTCTGTCCCCTCTTAATGGAAGTGAGCTGGCTCTTCATGCTAGCCAGAAGAGGAGTACACCAGTCAAACACTGTGGCGAGACAGTCCACTGCCACGCTCATGTTGAGTCGTGATGCCTGATGCAGTGAGGATGATCCATTCACTCGAGCTATAGTGAACAGGATGATCCTTAGCGATAAACTCTCCACGTGTGCAATGGAGATCTGGCTCCCAACTTTCTTGGGATGTCCTAGGCAGTATATCTGGACATAGTCCTCTATAGTGAGGCTACTCCATGTCCTGCCCCGGGACTGTACTACCTCTCCCCTTCGAGAGAGGCCTATGATAAAATATATGTCCTCCACTTCCACTCTGAGTGGCATCTAATCAATCATAAAGGCTTCCTCATCGACATTCCAATAGTCAATGAGCATTTCAAGCAGTCGCACATTGGCTTTCATGTTCGGCAGTTTGAAGAATTTGAGCAAGCCACATCCTCGTAAAGCATCTAAGACTTGAGGATCATTCATAACCTCATTATCAACCGTTGCATGTTCCCTTTCACGCCATGTGATCGGCATCCTGAGAAGAAATTGAAGTTTCAACCGTTAGTTTTCATTTAAATTAGCTCACGGCGTATACACGGGTTACTGTATACACAATCGCGTATAGAGCCCGCGTGTACGCGGGTTTCATATTATCAACTCGCGTATACGCCGCGGTGAAATTTTGATCAATAATTCAACGGTGAAACATCAATGGAAAACCTTAAAATTAATCACAATGAATTACAAGCTAAGTGTAAGGGTTACCTGGAAGATTTTGTGGAATTTGAACGGTCGAAATTGACGCACGAGAAATTTTCTCCTTTTGCTCCAAATATTTGCTCTCCAACTCAAACGGTAACAATGGTGAGTCCAAAATCCTTTTTATAAGTTATGAAAAAGCAAAATTTTTTCAAAATTTCATTTTATTTGGTTTCATGTGACTTTTAACTTGGGAGCTTGGAGTGTCGAGATTGGTTTGCTTTTCAGGACATTTTGGACATTTTTCAACTTTTTCGAGACGGTTCCATGACTGCTGACCCGTCATGGTAGGTATCGTTTTTTTTACTGGCATATAGGTTAGGGACACCATTTTTCCGTTGCATTATGCATACTAGCCTCCATCAGTCAATACATCTGCCATAGGGTCGACCCCGTCATGTTATGGTTCGTAAGCCATCTTCACTCGCCGATTTTTTAAATCATGACACGATGGTAGAGCCATCCTTTACATGGGCATCGTAGTTAGCACCTCACTGACATTTGTTGCCCATGCTACTTCAATTTGAGTAGGTCGGGGGTCCTTGTAGTCCCGCCATGACTTATGCGGTGAGACTCATTCCTCTTATCTTCTTCGCTTTGTTCTGGCCTTGATACCTAGAGGCTCCTTTGTGTTGAGTTGTACTGCGCATTGCATGTTGACCATTTGCACCTTTTGGCCTAGAGCCGGCTTCACTTGGACTCATGTTTAAGCCAACTTTTGACCATGATGACTGCAAAATCAACCTTGCATACCTTTGACTTCTGCAACTTGACACACCTTGACTCGTGGAAAGAACATACCTTTGAGTGTCATTGACTAGTTTTCGCCTCCCTGCATTGAGCATAGGAATGTTCCCCTCACAGGAACTAGATCATCTGTTTCATTGACACTAATTATTTCCACTATACCATAGCATTCGTTTATTCTTTTTCGAGCTTAACGGAAAAAGACAAAAAAATTAAATATTCCAAAAAGAGTGGGAACGGGACAATATTTCCATCTATTATTGGCAGCTAGAGTCAGTCGTGTTGCCCTTGAACAAAGCACTCAAAACAAAAGTCTCCTCTGCTTGGGTGGGATTTAGTTTGACTTAGGTACGCCTTAACGTTTGTTATTGAGTCAGTTCTCCCCCGATTGGTTATCTCTTCCAATCATATGGAGGGTTTGTTTGTGCCTCCTGCATGACGAACTTATACAGATTCATCATATGCTGCCATAGTCGCATTGAGTCGTGCTTTTGTTCAAGGGAAGTTAGCCTGAGTCGGCCTCTCTGCGGTGTCTCTTGACTCATTTTTCAGTCGGCCATCCCGGTTGTCAGTGTCATGTCTCACATCACATCAGTTATATTGGTCCTTTACTCGTGCTGGTTTGAGAAGGTCCCCATTGACTTCTTGCTGGCGGGTCTTGTCCTTATCGACGACGACATCTTGCTCTGAGGGCAGGCCTAGAGTTGTACCCTGGCCCTATTTTCATTATTGATAGGTTACCTTGTGCTCAGCATCGATCAATATCATGGGTCTTTGACTGAGTGGTTTCCCTTGTGTTGTACGTCAGCTTAAATTATCACACATTGGGATTTGTGCAGTACCTTGGTTTCCATTTGACCCTATTGGTGGATACCTTGCCTCTGTGTCAGCTTTCATTATTGGTTGGTTCAGAGGGTTTCTGCCGTGCGCTAGCTAAATCTTGTGTACGCCGGAAACGTACTTCAGTTCAGTTACTACATCTTTTTTTCATCCGATTCCTTCCACATTATTGGCCTACGGGTTACACTCACGCTATATTGATGAAGGATGCCTTAATGCCTTCCTTCTAGCGGATCTTTCCCTATCAACTCCAACTCATTGCTCTGGGGAAAAGATCTAGAGTCCATTTGGCAGTACCTTGGGGTTTGCAGTCATTAGTGGCAGATCCTTCGATATCGACAGTGGGAAACCATCATTGTCTCCTGATCAATAGATTCTTACAGGTGTTCAACTTCAGCTCATTTATTCACACTTGTTAGTTTGTACTGGGTACCTTGACGCTCATTATCATTATCGGTGAGTAGTCTCGTGTTTGTTAACAATATACATCAATGTCCGGTAATCAAACGATTTCTCACATGGTCGACTTCAGATCATTTATTCCCATGGTGTAGAAATGTACCACGACGGTCGGTGAAGACCACAGGTTGTATCAACATTCATTAGTTCACTTGACAGTTTCTCCTGTTGCTGCTAGTTGATACCACTCCACCTTATATGTTGCAATCATTCATGGCGACATTCTATATGCTGACACCTGAGTTTGCAGTGTAGTACCATCCTTTTCCATCATGTTCAGTTGGTACCTTATGGGATCAGTCTTTGATATCAGTGATCCGTTGTATCTTTCAACATCATTGACAATCTTATATGTGATATTCAAACATGTACTTGTTCGATCGTGATCAGATGATCCATTATGTATTTTCCAGTCATTTATATTTGTATACTTAGTGGATCCGCTTGTACTTGATATGCGGACATGCTTTGCTTTCTCTGAGCATGGGTATGC
>APFE030331745.1:252473-273146 GCA_000404065.3 Pinus taeda | reverse complement strand
TTATTAGAATTAGGAAGTAGTATTTTAACCCTTCTCATGCATTTAGAGAAGGGTCCAGAGATTTGTCAAAAACTTATCCTCAGAACATGCACTTCTACACCCTCAAAGGAGGTTTTGATGAATGGATGGATCGAGATTTATTTTTACTTGCATTTTGATATCTGCGACTGATGTTGCACTTTTGTACTCTTGGTAGATTTTAGAACAAGTAGAGATAGATCATTTTTGCTTGAAGTTTATGGGTAGAATTAGTCATAAATGGTACTTTTATCTCTTGGCAATTCCTGCTTATGTTCTTTAAGTGATTTATAGTTTCAGTTGTTTATATGTTATTGCATGAATGTATGGGTTATCATTTGGCACTTTTTTACGGTGGAGTCATATTGTTTTGTTTATGTCTGACATATGAATAGCTTACTATCCGATATGCTGTTCACAACTGTTTTGCCTAACTTCTTATGCAAAGTGGTTTATATTTAATGATTTCTATTCTTATGATAGCTGAATGATCGTTATTACCATTTATTGTTCGAAATCTTTTTAGATCGCATAATGGAAGATATACAATCCCGGGTTAGAATAGATTTGATGTGTTGTTTCTCACTAGATTACAATAGCATAGAGTAAATTTAAAGAATCTGAATTAGATTAGCTTTAAAATACTCTTAGATCAGCATAGTTCAACTCTACACACACCCACACACCCAAGATCGGGAAACTGGTCCCATTATCCCCAGTTGGACCCGCTATACCAAACGGATAAGGAGCTGCCAACCAAGGTCCGGACCGGGTGGGTATCCCCCTTCTTGTCGACCCAATTTTCGGGGCTTCAATAGGTCCGAAGACCCTTGTGCCTTCTGCACTTCCCCCATCTGTACAGGAAACCCTTGTTTCCTTGTGATTTGATGTTCATCCCTTAGTTATGGCATCTTGGAGTGAGTTTTGGAAGGAGATATGCTAGAGGCTTGAAGCGGGACGGATCCAGAAGGAGGCTGAGCTTTGAGCCTGCAGAGGTTGCTCAGGTGATATTACTCTTTTTGTACTTTCTATTTGTCTATAATAAAGAAACACGTCTTGGTTCCCGATATGCTTCTTCTTTATGTTAATGATCTTCATGTTTGAATTTCATGTATGAATGGATGTCTAAAAGTTCATAAGTAACTCCTTTCTTGTATAACATAAAGATGATTTTTGTATAAATCTTTGTCCATATACTGCTGCATTCTTTGGAATTGTTGGTTTTGCAGGGCAAAGGAGCGGAAGGGACGTGAAGAAGGGTTTGGACCCTTGAGGAACTACCCGAATGTAGGACCTGAGGTACATCCTTCTTACCTTAGATTTAGCTTTTGCTAGCATAATGGCTGTGTGTGTGCATGTTTCTTTGTTTAGACAACCTTCAGTCTGCTAGGGTTCCACCCAAAAGCCCTAGGGGATAAAATCCCTCAACACTGAGGGAAGGCATACCCATGCTCAGCTTTATAAACTTTCATTACATGTACAAATATAGTTGTCTACAGATGTGGACCCATGAATGGATGACCATGAGTGTAAGGCCATTTTTACATTTGATATAGTACTCTTGAAAATATATTGCAGCCCGGATGGCTCAAACTAGATCCGGGGTCTTCAATCTCATCCAATCTTTCACTCAATGTACAAGTCTAACCATGTGAATAGATGTTCTGAAGTTGAACATGGAAAGACATCGTCTGATTACCAACCAATGATGTAAGATGTTAACAGACGCGAGAGGAATCACCGATAGTGATAATGACCCTCAAGGTACTACAGTACATTCCACATGGTGTGAATAAATGATTTGATGTCGAACACCAAACAAAGTCTTTCGGTCGAAGGCCATTGATGTCAACCTATCGCCGTAAGCGAGAAACTTGCCATTGATGTATGCAAGCCTCAAGGTACTGAAGGGGTGTTTCTAAGTCAACTTCTTGGATGATGAGCTAATGGTCACAAGAAGCGACTTGTAGCAGGAGGGCCCTGATGTATCCCACATCAACGACACGAAACGAGGTAAATCATTTTTGGAGATGAAACATCAACTGATGACACAAGGTTCAGGAATGGCAGGCATGAAAATGAAGGTTTACTGTATTGTAAAGGATGAAGTTTCGAACTGAATGACTTCTCTTGAAATATCGGCGACACTGAAGTGAACTGGTAGCATTAACCCAAAACAAAGTGATGGATGGTATGATAGACCAACGGTATGATAACCATCAAGTTGAATGACCCAACCCACATAGTCATGGTGATGAGGTGAAAGTGTCATGTTCAAGAGTGACCTCCTCCCATAAAGTATTCTTGGCTTTTTCCCATTTCCCTAGTCATTTCTGACCAGTACCTCTTTATTTTTTATCAAGCTTAAGGAGGATAACATATGCTTGTTGTATAATTCCACCCTTCAAGTGAATCCATCACTATTTGATGTTTTAATGAGTCTAGTGAAGGTGAAAGTCAGTATTGTCTAGATGGACAAGTTTTTCACCATTTA
The DNA here is from genome assembly GCA_000404065.3 of Pinus taeda. Classification (NCBI taxonomy): domain Eukaryota; kingdom Viridiplantae; phylum Streptophyta; class Pinopsida; order Pinales; family Pinaceae; genus Pinus; species Pinus taeda. The sequence continues at coordinate 270,634 of APFE030331745.1, read as the reverse complement.
ATTTTTTTAACGAGTTTAGCGACAAAGATAACTCGGTCCTTTTCACATTTAGAGAGTCTGAAAAGGGACTAAAAGGAAACTCCAAAAGTTCTTTTTCGTAAATTTGTCTCTCATGTCCAAAAAAGCATAAAATAATACAAGAGAGAACCTATTGATCATGTTTGACCAACGAGTACCTTTTTCGTAGTTAATCTATCTCAACCCGAAGAAGGAGTACAACTATATTGAGTAGATCTCGATTCTAATCTGTTAATGAGCTAGAAATGACAAGTGCTCGGAAATATTTTCATATTTAGAGAGTCTGAAAAGAGCTTTAAATAGGACTCTATTTTAAGGAATGAGTGGTGTCTAGGGTAGCAACTGGTTCCGGTGATGTGTGAACTTCTCAAAACATGTTGATTTATGTGAAGAGGTTGGCTAATAAGACCACTCATTTCAACTTTTCCTCAAAAAAGGTAAAACAACCAAGTGAAAGCGTATGACTGGCCAAAGGGATGGTGGTGATGGAATGAAACAACCAAGGCTCATCTGATAGAAAAGGTTGATAAAATGGCAGTCACAAGGGCTAAAAATGGAAATGGGTTCATTTTTAGACAAGCTTGAACCATAGGGAAATATGCTTGGATTCAATTGCATTTTTAAACAAGCTTGAAATGAAAAACTATGCTTGAGATTAGTTTACATGCCCCCCGCATGATGAAAGGGACAGTCTTCTGTAACTAGATGGAAGTCTTTGTGGTGAAGCAGGAAGGTTATCCAACACCTTTTTGGCTTCGTCTAGATAGACAAAGGTGAATGGGGTGATTCCCTTCACATAACCTACAAGAAAAGTCAACTTTACCATAAGGTGCATGCCCCCCAAGCTTCATTACATTCACCTAAGTAGACTACTTGAGGCTATTAGGTGGATGGAATGAAGGTTCTTTTACGAGTTCAAGTGAAAGACTCGACTGGGATTTTACGAGATCTACTCAAAGACTTGACTTGGAACTTTGCTCCAAGGGACCTTGTTTCATTTTTTAATGAGATTGACACAAGACAAGGAACTATGCTCAAATTACTTGTCTCATTTTTTAACGAGGTTAACACAAGACCATGAAGTATCCTCATATTCCTTGTTTCATTTTTTAACGAGGTTGACGCAAGACCAGGAACTATCCTTGAGGACCCGTTTCATTTTTTAACGAGGTTGACACAGTAAAAGAACTATCCTCATACTCCTTGGTTTCATTTTTTAACGAGGTTGACACAAGACAACTAACTATCCTTGGGAGTTGTTTCATTTTTTAATGAGGTTGACACAGTAAAGAACTATCCTCATATTCCTCATTTCATTTTTTAACCAGGTTGACACAAGACAACGAACTATCCTTAGGAGCTGTTTCATTTTTTAATGAGGTTGACACAGTAAAATAACTTTCCTCATACCCTTGGTTTAATTTTTTAACGAGGTTGACACAAGACCAAGAACTATCCTCGTTTTCCTTGGTTTCACGACCCGTACGAGGTCATGAAGGATAAATCTGGTTCCAATGCCCCCAGTACATGTTGTACAACATCACTAAATTGATCATCAGTAGATGTAGGTATGGAACAAGTTGCCACATAATTAACCTATGGCGGGGATGATACCATTGATATAAATGGACCATTTAGGGATGATGGTTGACTAGCAACTATATTTGGACCAGGAAATGAAAGCTAGTCAACAGTGGAAATTCTACCTTCATGTGGGAAACACATCACTCGAAAGAGTGTGGAAACAATATCTCCCATGCCATAAACATAGTCATGCCCAAGTAGTAAGTTATAATCTAAAGGGCCTAGGACTACCATCACATTCATATAAACAATTTTCCCTCCCAAAGTAATAGGTAACTAAGGGAGGATCCCTATTGGTTGACTCGTTCCTCTATTAAAACCCAACATATTCTGGGTAACTGGAACAAGCGGCGGCAAACCAAGTGCTTGCTAGGCAGTTGAGGAAAGGATACTCGCTGATGCGCCTTCATCTATAATAGTGCTAGATACAATCATATTGCAAACTTGTACTATGATTTGGAAAGGCACATAAGAAGGAAGGCAAAATCTTGCTAGTCAATTCCAGTCAAAGGAAGTGACTAGACTACTTGGAGGGCGTACCGTAGAAACGGGAGGATGAACCTCTTGATTTATAAGAGTGGGAGGATTTTCCTCTTATTTTGATGGAACATAAGGACTGCCCCCAAGCTCATTAGAATCTGAAGAAACAAAAATAACCTGAGTGGTATCATGTTCACTCTCTTCGGGATAGGTACGATTTACTAAAGGTGAAATCGGGTCAACTGTTACCTCGACCTATTGATTTGGGTCAGGTATATACTCATAGGATTCACTTTCAGAGAAAGTGGGTTTGATCGACGATTGATATGAGTCAGTCAATTCATCAACTAGTGAAGGATTTCGGGATAGTTTCCTGTAACTAGATGGAAGTCACTGCGGTGAAGCAGGACGGTTATCCAACACCTTTTTGGCTTCATCCAGATAGCGATAAAGGTGAATGGGTTGATTCCCTTCACATAACCTACATGGAAACTTAACTTTTTCCTTCTTGCCATGATCTTTACTGCCACTAGTTGATGATGTGTTACCAACATGATCTCCAGAAGTTGATAACATAGGATGGTGTGAACAAGAAGACCATTCTTCTAAGATCTAAGGAATATCAGGACAATTTCAAAGAAGGTGGTCTCCCGCACAAATTTTTCATGGATATCAAACTCTGTGAGGCTTGATGGATGGTTTCTCATCAGATGTTGCATTCAAAGCAATGGTTTCTTGGTTTCCCCTCTGCTGAATTTGCTTCTTCTTCTTCTTCTTCTTAGTCACCTGGTTACTAGTACCAATACTTTCACCAGGCAAAGAGGAAGAAGGGGAGGAAGAAACAATCAAGGAAGAAGGCAAAGGGTAAACTTTAGGATCAACTAGAGGTTGATTTTTTCCAGTTGGAGATGTACTCGATTGCGGAGAAATCATGACATTTTGAACTAAGGAGGTTGAAAACAACCATACTGGCAAGCCAATGGTAAATCCTGGAAGGGAGAATGTAGTCATATATGGAGCACCAATATTTACAAATGGAGGAAAAGGACTAGAATTTCCATCAAAAGGAATTCCTTGATTGGTGGACTTCGGATTTGTCACCATATGTTTCAACCTAAGATCGACTAAGGAGAGAGCGTGGAGGATGTTATCCGTGGGCAATTAATTTTTTACGACATTGGAACACAAATTCACTTTTTCATTTTTAAAGAGTCGAGAAAAAACAAAAGATGACTCTAGTCGCCTTCGATGTTTAATGAGCCTAAAAGGACAAGTTCTCAGATGATCCTTTTCTTTTAAAGAGTCAAAAAGGAACGAAAGTGACTACTCTAGAGATTCTAGACAAGAGGGTTTACCAAACAAACCGCAAAACTACAATATACACCTTGGTGGTAAATGAAAGAGAAATTACCAAGGATTTACCATACGAAATTTAGTCTTACCGAATGCTGTGTTTGGTGCATTACGATCAGTAAGGCGACAGACTCGGCTTCCTAGGGATAAAGGATTTCAACCTATTGGAGTCTCCCACTATATACCGAAGGTACAGGGAGCACAAGTCTGTACTAATACTTATCGAATCAGAGAGGAGGAATCACCCAACCTCAGTGAAAATGACATCTACTAGGTTTAAAGATGTCGGAACACGTCTCTAGCCTAGACCTCTAAATGTTTTCGTTAAGTTCCAATGCGTTATTAGGTTAATTCATATAAATTTTAAGTTGATCTTCTTTAGAATTTGCCTTTAAAGGTTCACGACGAGATGTTTTCCAAAATTCCTAAAAATGCAACTAGAATGAGAAGCACTCTTTCCACTTAATTTCAACAATGAAATCCTAGCTATGAGGGATAGAGCATACAAGTAATTTTTGATCAATCAACAAAGAGCACAAACTAGATGAAATTCCCTAAACCATTCCTTTCAAGCATTCACAAACTTTAATATGCACAATGCCTGTTTTTCTTTTTAGTTTCTCTTAATGTGAATGATGTAATAAGAAAAACTAATGCACAAACGATTCAGAAACTCTTTTCACAAAAAATGTCAATTTATGACAATTTCTCTTAAAGGGAAAGGAAGACTAAACGACACTTTCAACTTTAAAGAAATGAAGATTTTTGACACTTTAAACGAAAATATGAATCAAATGTACAAATAGATCAATCAATTATTTATGATCTAACTTTGACTATAGACTGATAATGACAAAGAAAACATTAAAGAAACATTAATCAATCCAATCAAAGTAGGGTTGGATGGCTAAGGAGATGAAAAAATAGTTTTCATAGATAAGACATCATTGATATTTAGCATGCAAGCAATCAGAAGAATTTTGGAAAAAATTCAATCCAAAGGTGGGAATTTAACCTAAGGTTGATCATTGCAGGTCAAAGAGGGGCTAATTGCACTGCATAGCATTGTCTCTCACTAAAACTTGCGCTGATTTCAATGAATTGAAAACTGATCAGTGCAGGTCAAAGAGGGATAGTTTACATTGATCAACGCAGGCCAAAGAGGGAAAAACTACAATGATTAAAATATTCCTTTGTTAATCATCGCAAATCAAAGAAGGCCTAAGTGCGATGCATACACTGTCTCTAAGGCTAGCCTGCACTGATTCCTATTAGGCCACTCAAGAGTCATCTAACCTCAAATTTTGACCAAAATTCAATGAAAAAGGTTGAATTACAAAAGTAAAGTATGGCCAAGGTTTCTAAGGAGGTGATAAGCTACTATAAGGGTTAAGATTTCCCCAATGGAGTCACCATTTTGTTTTGGGCAAATTTAGTGTTTCTTCAAACGCCTAACCGTCTAGACCTAGTAGCTAGTCTAGAAACAATAGACAAAGTAATTCGTTACTTTTCCTATAGTTAACAGACAAGAGAAAGAAGAACAAAGGGACCAACCTGTAACTTTTGCTTGATCCCTCTCTCCTTTGACCAGTTTCGCCACTCCTTTTTATACTTAACTCACTTAGAAAGTACTTGCACACAAGCCGAGACAAAAACCCATCAAAGCATACAATAATGACGATCTGTTAACTGAACATATCATAGAATCAATAGTACGATACACATCATATAAACACATGAATGGAAAAAGCCTAGAATTATTTATTGATAGAAGGAAAGATTACAACCCATGTAGATGCATGCTCAATTCAGTGTCATCCTTCCAGCTTCAAACCCTTCTCTCCTCATGAAGCAACAATTCAACATCATTACAATACTCTTACTAGTCTCATTCAAACAACATTTCCTTAGCTCAAGAAATTCCAACCTCCCTAAGCCTTTGAATGCTTGGTCCATTTATAGCTGAATGGAGGAGGTTAAGCCATTAATGGCCCTCATGAATGCTTTGCCAAAATTGGGAAGTGGTTCCATGGAGGAAGGGATAATGGATTAAGGTTCATTCATCTCCTTCCTATCCAAAAGCGAGCCCAATCCATCTGGAAACTTCCAGAAGCATCCATTGGATGAGGAATCCAATGGATTCATTTCAAAAATTTGATGAATCTTGCTCAGCGTAGGCAGAACAAAGGCTAGGTGCGATGCATAACACCCAGACAATGTAGTTCCTACAATGCATTGCAGCCTGATAGAAGGCCACTTGCACTGTTCTCCTTAGGGGCATTTTTTGGATGAATGGTGTCATCGAAACTCTTGGGAGGAAAGCATGATGTAGGTTAACCTCATTAGGGAATGAAAACAACTAAATTAGGGGTTGATGGACCCTAATAATATAGATCTATAAGTCGGGGTTGATGTGCCCAAATTGTCCTATAACACGTGTATAACTAGCTTATTTCCATGCATTGATTAGAAGTGTGATAGGTGTGTTCATGATTCTGAGGTTTCTAGGAAGTAAGACAAGAGGTAAGAACTTGTGTATCCTTTCGATGCACTAAAAGGGGCTTAGCCTCATCTAGATTAGGGCACATAGGATTACATCTCATGAGTAGTGAAGAAGGAAAACACAGTTCCCCCAAGAAAATTAACCTTCTACATGGAAGACGACATAGAAGGAAGAAAACGAATCAAGATTTGGGAAGGACAAATTACATATAGGAAATCATTTTGAAAGTTGAAGCATAATCCTCCACTAGAGGGAAGGTGATAAAAAGGAAAGAACCTATTAAGATTTCCCCACAAAAGCTAGTATCTCTTGATACATTTGTACTAGGCAAGTAGATAGATTTTGAGGAATCTTCATAACAAAGCCCTAGGATGTCTAGTCCTTTTGTAGTAACAGAAGGTGAGGATCAAATTCCGAAAGAAGGTTACAGGGATACATATTTAATTTATCAAGAATTGACTCTAGAAGAAAGATTGTTTGGTCATCATACTTTGGACTTTGGTAGTGTAATGAAACAACTCATTGTTACACAAAGTAACAAGGGTTTAATAGTATAATTTGATCCATTTGAACAATTCGAGTAGGTTGAAAAACCTGAGCAATCTCCATCACTAAAGGAAGGATAATCTCCTTCATCAGGAAAACCATATGTAATAGTTACTCTGAATTTTCAATAAAATTCCATGGTAGGAATCTTAGTTACTAATTTTGATTTTCTGATTGGGAATCTTCAAGGGTAGGCTCCGATGAAAAACATACCTTTATTTGCACTCCCTACTTTTCAAGGTATGGTCTTATAATACCTTGATACATTTCTTTTTGAGTTTGATGTCCTTTCTAGAAGTTATGACTACACCACTAAGGAACAAAAATTGAAGTTGGTCCCAACTACATTAAAGGGGGAAATATTGAGATGGTTCATGGGACTCAGTGGAGGGTCTATTGGTACCTAGGATGCAATAAAGATAATTTTTCTAGAAAAATACAAGGATTACTGTTGTTCTAGGGACTTGAAGGATGATGTATTTAGAATCACCTAGATGCCATATGAGAATTTGGAGGAATATGTTGAGCACCTTCAGTACAATTTGCAAAGGTATCAACACAACAATTTGTATAAGGATATAATCAAGACAATCTTGATTAGGGAAATGATGGATGTCTTCCTTAGTATGTTAAATATTTTTGGGAAAGGAGATATATCTAAGGATCCCTATGATGACATAGTTCATCCTTGTCGAAGGAGACCTAGGAAATATTCTAGAAATCAGACCATGACACATGATGCCTCTACCAAGTTTTTGAAGTCAACAAATAATGGAGCAACTCATGTAGAAATTAGGAACTTATTAGAGAAATTCAAAACTAACATCATGAGTTCAACCTCTTCTCAGCTTGATGTATTACATGAAAAACAAAAATAAAGAGAGTTTGAGAACGAATTGGCCATTTTTTACCCCATTGGCGAAAGAAGCACCCCTTGAGGGAGTATCCACTCAACAATTGCATAATATGTGAATGAGATCATTCCATGGAAATTCCCTTCAGTACCTGGAGTCAAGGAAATTGATAAGGAAGCAGGGGAATATGTTGAAGAAACTTACTTTGTTAGATCTAAAAATACATGACAACCCAAACCCGTAGTTATGATGCAAGACCCTTTTCCTCATTTCAATTCTTGGTCTAACGTGTATAATGTTCAACAACCATCCAAACAATTTCAATATCTAGAAATTTCATGGAATCCCCCTAACCCTTCTCTCATTCAATATCCTATGCCTTGGCCTTAGTGTCATGTTTCTTCATGGCCTCAACCTCAGCGAGGGCTTTCTCTTCCAAATAGATTCCTATGTAGTTACTGATGCAACAACATTTACAACTCCCTTCCAATGTGGCTATGAGTGATCCTTGACTGTGCCCTCAACTGACTACACAACCCAATCCTAACCCTAACAATAAGGTAGTACAATAGATAAAATCTTCAATTTTTCCTACTTACTACATTTCACTGGCAAAATATAATGAGATTCAAATTCTCTCAAGTATGAAAGTAACCCCCTTTCCTACCCAGATTGTAATAGAAAATCAGGAAGAAAATTTATTTGGAGGAGGAGATCTGATTCAAAGTTCTGTGGGCAAGAAGCAGGTGCTACTTTTAGTGCTGAAACTATTGATAAAGTTGCTACCACTGGTACTACAATTAATGTTCCTATAAAATTTGATGCCACAGTAACAACAAATGTTTCCCTAACTGCGGGCCCTGTAACAACTACTAAAAGTGAGACTTTTTTATGCCCTCCTTATCCTGAGACACTAGTTGAGGCTAAAAATGTGCTCCAAGATGAATATGAATTCATTACACAATTAAATAATTTTCATGTTCGGAATCCTTTGCTCCAAGAAATTCAGGATGTTCCTATTTATGGTAAAAGAGGTAAAGAATTGTGTGTAAAAAATCTAGTTAGGAAACCTTGGGAACCTCCTCCTATGTATGTCATTGGTAAATTATCTGAGTTGATATTAGGAAATGATGTGTCTCCTAAATATGAGGACCTCGAGAATCCCACTGTTACTATTCACATTGGTGCTATAACTCTTCCTAATACTTTGATTGATTTAGGGGTTGCCATAAATATAATAACTAAGGAAGCAGTGGAATTGATTGAGTTTATTAATTTAAGACCGACTCCTACTATTATAGAGTTATAAAATAGGTCTAAAATCCAACCTAAGGGGTTGTTAGAATATATTATCATCTCAGTTGATTCTTGGCAGTACCCAATAGACTTCATTGTGATTCAACCTAAAACATGTTTAGGTGGACATCCTTTGATTTTAGGAAGACCGTGGTTAGCTACTATTGATGCTTATGTCAGATGTAAATCTAGGTGTATGAATATCTTAGATGGACATAACACCAAGGACCTTTTCCTTTATCCTATTGTGAAACCAAGTTTTGAATCTGAAGACCCTCCAAAATCAGAATATGAGTTGGAAGAAATTGATGCTTGTCTAGTACTCCCTATAAGTAAAGTATTACAACTTAAAAATGAAAATGAATACGATGTTATCAATAATTTTATTAGTGATCCTTATGTTGTTACATATTGTACAACCCAGTTGATTAATGTTGCAATAGAGAAGTCTCGTGAGGAATAATTTTTTGATGAGTCTGTTACACATGATATACCCATGATCTCTGGTCTTAAAAGTATGCCTGTATAAATTGAGCCTGTAAAAACTCTTAACATTAATCCTAATATATTTGTTGAATAGAGAGAAATATTAGTGTTGTTAAATAGAAATAATAAGGAATATTTTGCATGGGATTATAAAGACATTAAGGGTATCCATCCTACCTTATGTAGTCATCATATTTATTTAAAGGAAGGATCCCAATCTTTCAAGAAACCTCGAGGAAGAATGAATTTGGCTTTAAAAGGCATTGTAGAGGAGGAACTCCAGAAATTTTTGGATGCAAATTTCATTTATCCTATATCTAACAGTCAATGGGTATCTCCACTAGTTATTGTTCCTAAGAAAAATGGGAAGTGGATAATCTATGTGGACTACAAGGAGTTAAATAAGGCCACTCAAAAGGACTAGTTTCCATTACCTTTTATTGACAAAGGCCTAGACACTCTATCCAGTAAGAAATTATTTTATTTTCTGGATGGATTTAGTGGTTATAATCAAATTCAGATTACCCCTGAATATTAGGATAAAACTACCTTTACATTCCATTGGAGTACTTATGCTTATAGGGTCCTACCTTTTGGACTATGTAATACACCTGAAACCTTTCAGCAGACAGTGTTAGGAATTTTACTAATATGGTTAATGATTGTTTAGAATTTTTTATGGATGATTTTACACCCTATGGGAGAGGATTTGATGAAGCCTTGAATAGCCTTGAAAAATTACTTAAGTGTTGCATTCAAACCCACCTCTATCTCAACACTGAAAAATGCCATATGATGATCACTTGAGGTATTGTTCTAGGACATTATCTTTCTGTTGCAAGTATTCATGTGGACCTGGCAAAGGTAGAGGTAATTTTTGCAGGTTTTAACCCTATACATTAATTACCTGTAATAAAATTCTTAAAATAGAAAAATAAGCAATGGCAAGAACACAAAATATACATAGATATTTTCTCCTAGAACCCAAACTAGGAAAACCAAATTGATTTTTCATTATTTTCCTTTCAATGTTAAAATACAATTATATAGACATGTTGAAGGATTCATAAACCCAAATCCATTAACCTTGGATTAGAACATAACCATAGTTCCCTTGATCAGATCCACAAACAATACCATGGGAAGAAAACCATCATTCCCAAAACCATGCACAAAAAACCATGTGTAAAACCATGGGTAGGTCCACTAACCATCCTTGAGTCCCCATAAAAAAAATTATGGGGCACTGCCCCAGACTCGTAGATGCATATAAATAATATAATGTAGAATTTTGTAGATTTTTTCTACAAATTAGCTAGCTCTGATACCATGTAGAACTTTTTCTACAAATCAGCTATCTCTGATACCATGTAGAAATTTCTCTACCTGTAGATCACCTGGCAATGCAATGTACTAAAGCAAAACACTTGATCTACTTCTACAAACAATTTAGCGGAAGCTTAATCAACCATGAGAAACATCAATAAGAACACATATAACTGATAAGAAGGAATCAATCACACATAACACAGAAGAATTTACCCGGGGAAAGCACTTGCCTAAAACCCCATCTCTGTATTATCATACAAGTGGAAATATAGTTTGGATTACACAAAGCCTTAGCTCGAAAGCTATTCAACTCTCAGTACAATCCCTCTATTGCTCATAGACATTCAAAGGCTTCTCACAAAACTTCTCCTCTACCCTCCAAGCCTCCTATTTCCTTGTGCAATTTCCTTGGGGTCCAGTGCTGCCACCTGTGTGAACTGGCCTCTTCACGCACTCACTAACCTCTGATCTAACTGCACAAACCTGAAGGAGATAAATCCTCATCATGGATGAGCTTCCTTTATAGGAAAAATATTCATCCAATTGATAGTACATTGTCCCTTCTTTGATCTCAACTGGGTCTCTGTCTAAACTGACATGCATCAATTATCCATGAGAGAATACTCAGTTATTTGAAAATAACAGTTGTCACATGCATGCAAGCATCAACAAAATGTATCTCATTAATTTAACAACTTGTTAAATTAATCTAACTGAACTTGACTAAGTTAAACTAATTCAACTGATCCTCTCAACATAGAATTCATCCTTAATTCCTCCAGCAGTGGAGCAAATCAAGGATACATTCCCCAATCAGTGGAGAAATTATTGCATGTTCTCACAAAGACTTCAAGTTTGATTTTCCTTAACTAATTAACTCATGGAGAATTAATTAATTAATATTCAAACTGCTGGTAAGACAAAATTCGAATTTTACTTCCTATTTTAGACCAGGGATTGTCTAAAAATAGGAATCCAACTTGAACTGCTAAAAATAGAACTTCTACTTTTAGCACTTCCATTTTTCATTCCCTATTGCCCAATCTAGCACTGATGCCCAAACTGCTATTTTTAGCACTTTTATTTTTAGCAATTTCTTGTTGCCAATTTTCAACACTCACTCTCAACAAGAAGGCTTCCTCTCAAACCTGATCTTGTACCTCTGGAATGTTCTGCATGCAACACATCTGCCAAGTGTGGTTGCTCCAGCAACTCTCGGAACAAAAAAAACTCCCAACTAACCTTTCTATTGGGCTAAAAACGTACTCTGATGCTGAAGCTCTACCTGCTGCTGACATGTGATCCCCCTCTGACCTTTGCGCTACTGCAACATCTCCATGCATCTTGCCCCATTGCACCCTTCTCTCTGCTACCCTGCACTGTGCAACACACTTGTGCCTCTCGCATTACTGCAGCCTGCATGCTCTGCGCTGTCCTGGGATTCCCTACATTGTAGCTCTCTCAGCTGCTCCATCCACATCTGTCTCTACCCAATCATTCAATTCCTACTGCTCCACATCGGGGCTCCCATAGCAAGGTTTCATCCAAGAGGTTGGGTACCTCAAGGATCCTGCCCCTCCTCCTTGGGACAATCACTCTACATTGCCCCACCTCCTACCTGGAGGTATGGCTGCATGTGATCCCCCTACCCACCTGGCTTGAAGTTTCCCCCTACTGGAGGTCTCTGCATGAGTGGATGCCTCCACTATGTCTCCTCTCGGCTTCCCCAGTTGTGGCTGCTCCACAACCTCTTGAAGCTGCTTCACCAATTATGGCTCCTCCACAATTGTCTGAGACTTCTTCTGGCACTGCATGTTGAGAGGTAATTTACTCTCCCTCTCAACCACCAAGTATCTAACCTTTGCCTTGCTCCTCAAGGCTTTGCATGCATTTTGTACCTCAAGTGCATACAGGTTCTTGGCTAGCACACCAATCTATTTCCACTTTCCCGTCGTCATGAAATTTTCTAGAAAAAGAGTTGATTTTAAATCAACGATATCTCCCTCATCCGAACTCCGATTCAGCCATTTTTTTTTTGAATTTGGGTACTTTTCCACAAGGAATCCAATTCTGCTATTTGTTTCTGAAAATTTTGTACATAAATTTTTAAATCTACTCTGCAAACTCTCGGCCCAAAACTCAAAACTTCGAAATCTCCTTTATTGTATACTGTTCTTCCTTGATCACCTATGCTCTGAACCATGTAGAATTTTCTAGAATTTTTTTACAAATCAGCTAGCTCTGATACCATGTAGAACTTTTTCTACAAATCAGCTAGCTCTAATACCATGTAGAAATTTCTCTACCTGTAGATCACCTGGTAATGCAATGTACTAAAGCAAAACACTTGATGTACTTCTACAAAAAATTTAGCGGAAGCTTAATAAATCATAATCAACATCAATAAGAACACATATAATTGATAAGAAGGAACCAATCACACATAACATAGAAGAATTTACCTGGGGAAAGCACCTGCCTAAAACCCCATCTCTGTATTATCATACAAGTGGAAATATAGTTTGGATTACCCAAAGCCTTAGCTCGAAAGCTATCCAGATCTCAGTACAATCCCTCTGCTACTCGTAGACAGTCAAAGGCTTCTCACAAACCTTCTCCTCTACCCTCCAAGCCTCGTATTTCCTTATGTAGTTTCCTTGGGGTCTAGTGCTGCCACCTGTGTGAATTGGCCTCTTCAAACACTCACTAACCTCTGATCTAACTGCACAAACCTAAAGGAGATAAATCCTCATCATAGATGAGCTTCCTTTATAGGAAAACTATTCATCCAACTGATAGTACACTATCCATTCTCTGATCTCAACTGGATCTCTATCTGAACTGACATGCATCAGTTATCCATGAGAGAATACTCAGTTATCTGAAAATAATAGTTGTCACATGCATGCAAGCATCAACAAACTATATCTCATTAATTTAACAACTTGTTAAATTAATCTAACTGAGCTTGACTAAGTTAAACTAAGTCAACTGATCCTCTCAATATAGAACTCATCCTTAATTCGTCAATCAGTGGAGAAAATCAAGGACACATTCTCCAATCTGCGGAGAAATTATTGCATGTTCTCATAAAGGTTTCAAGTTTGATTTTCTTTAACTAATTAACTCAAGGAGAATTAATTAATTAATATTCAAACTGCTGGTAAGACCAAATTCGAATTTTACTTCCTATTTTAGACCAGGGATTGTCTAAAAATAGGAATCCAACTTGAACTGCTAAAAATAGAACGTCTATTTTTAGCACTTCCATTTTTCATTCCCTGTTACCCAATCCAGCATTGATGCCCAAACTGCTATTTTTATCACTTCTATTTTTAGCAATTTCTTGTTGCCAATTTTCAACATGTAACACACCCAACAATTTTAAAAGTTCCCACTCCTAAAACATAAAAAGTGATATGCAACTTTCTAGGGCAGGTAGGTTATTATAGACAATTTATAGAAAAAATGCTAATGAGAGTTTAGAGATTTCTGTGGTGAGGATTTTGATTATTAGATCTCGAAGGAACCACAATACTCACTTTTATTTTCGACATTTTGAGTCAATACCATGACCCATCACAAGGAAAAACTTGTCACAGAGAGAAGGAGAGGGAGGGAATAAATAAGGTTTATTAGAAAGAGTAAGGAAAGAAAGAAAGGGAAGGAATAAATAAGGTTTATTAGAAAGAATAAGGAGGGAGCCGACCAACAACACAATAAGAGAAAAAATAGAAAGAAAATAAAGAATATTGGAAAATTATACTTTGCTAATTTTTTATCTCAGTGATAATTAACATAGTTAATGAGCTAATATAGCCATTCTTGATTTACTCTAAAGTCAAACAAAGGAAAAACTAAATAATATAAGGGTTTATTTAATACGATAAAGTTAATGATAATAAATTTTTTATTTGAAATTAATTTCTATTTTAATTGATTTCATTATATTTTTAATTTTATTTGGAGGCTATATTAAAATAATTATTAAGCAAAGGTAACGAATATATATAAAATTTTAATTTTTTTTTTTTTAATTAATTTTCATTTTTAATTAATTCAATATGTTCTAAATAAACTTTTATTAAAAATTGTTTCTCATTTGTATTATGAAGTTTTTTAGTTTTTTTTAATAGGTTATTAAGTAAAGGTTAAATGATATAGTATATTAAATTATATGTAAGTGATTTTATTTTAATTAATTTCAATTATTTTAAATAAACTTATTAATTAAATATTTTTTTTACTTATTAGTTTTAATTATAATATTAATAGTAATAATGCATTTATTGCTATTAAAAATATAATTAATAAAATTGATAATAAAATAATAAGATATTAATAATATTAATTAGCGTTATATAATACTATTGACTAATTAATTGATAGGAGAGGTTATACTAGAAGGAATTTAAAGAATAAAAAGGGAAAGGAAATAATGAAAATGAGAAGCGTAGTTGAGGAGGGAGGGATTGATGAAAGCTAATTTAATAAGATGGGGATACAAGAAGGATGGGAGGGAAAGAGTGTAGGAGAGGAGAGAGAGGAGATATTATTAGGGGGAGGCAAGTAACGGGGTGGGATTTTGAGAGAGCAGGGGAACCTAGTTTTTGCTTATTTCTAAACCCCTGTCCTTATTGAGACTAAAACAATGTTTAATGATTTCAAGGGCCTCCTGCATTTCCCGTTTATATTTATGGTTTTCATTAGTGATGACCTTCGTGTCTTCAAGGCAAATGTAGTGACAGGTCTTTGCTAAATGCTTTGCCAGTGCTGAGGATTTAGCTCTGCCATTTTTTATGCTTACACCATGTTCTTTTAGTCTAATTTTGAATGATCTTCCGGTTTCACCAATATAATATCTTCCACATGAACATATGACCTTGTAGACACCTTTCTACTGGAGGTAATCAGGGTTGTCTTTAACCGATTTCATTCTTTGTTTGATAGTTAACATAGGCTTGAAAGAGGTTTCAATATCCCTCTTTTTGAGAACCTTGGCAAGTTTGCATATGACTCCTTGAATGTATGATAGATATGCTCTCCTGTTTGCAACTTGGGTGCTTGTTATAGTTTGTTTGTATATGTTTCTGGATCTAGCTCTTTTAATGGGCTTGATGATGTCCCTCTTATTATATCCGATGTTTTCAAAGACTTTCTTCAAATATTTGATCTCTTCTTCAAATATTGAATTACTATTATTTGCTCTATTAACAAAAGACAAGGAGTTTGAGTGGGCTAATAAGTGTAACAACACTTTTTCACAATTTAAGAAACATGTAACAATAACTCATGTTTTGAGAGGACCATGTTGGAATTTTCCATTCCACATCTCTACTGATTCTTCTGATACAACCATTGGAGTTGTGCTTGGTCAACAAGAAAGAAACAAGCCACACATCATCAACTATATCAACAAGAATATGGTTCTTGCGGAGGTAAAATTATACAATTGCAGAGAAGGAATTTCTTATTTTTATTCACGCTATTAATAAGTTTAGGTACTAATATATCACTGGTTATCATTTTTTGTGCATATAGATCATTTTTCTATCAATTTTTTAATAAATAAACCTATTAAAAACACTAGGGTTACTAGATGGTTGTTGCTACTCCAAGAATTTGATATTACTATGATAGACAAATCTAGAAAAGACAATGTTTTTGAATATTTTATCTCTAGGTTAACTCATGTTACTGATAATATGCTTCTTGAATATTCTTTTCCAGATGAATATCTATTTACATTATCCACTTATTCATCCTGGTATGCAAATATTGCTAATTAACTTGTTGTAGGAACGCTGCCTCGTCACCTTTCTCCTAGAGAAAAGAGAAATAATATAAATTAGAGTGCTAAATATTTTCGGGTGGATGGAAACCTTTTTCACATTGGTTTTGATCAACATATTAGGAGATGTGTGAGGGAGGATGAGATCCATGGCATCCTCAAGGCTTGTCATGATGGACCTTATGGGGGGCATTTTGTAGATATAAGGACTGGTCATAAGGTGCTGCAGATGGGCTACTTTTCCGAGATGCAAAGAGGTATGTTCAAGGCTGTGACAACTATAAGAGAATGGGTCAGCCTACCCAATAAGATAAGGTGTTGTTACCACCTTAGTTGGTGGTGGAACATTTTGAGAGATGGGCATTAGACTTTATGGGACCAATCAATCCTCCATTGTTATGAAACCAGCTCACAAAAAGATAGAAAAGATAGATTAACGCCTTAGAATTCAGTCTCTTCGAGGGGGAAACCTCCTTTACATTACATAAATGAACAATTCTTTGATGATTCAAATGACAAAACCTCCTTTCTATATATAGAAGTATAAGGAGTCACAATAAAACCAAGCCAACCTAACAGTAATAATATAAAGGCACAAAAATAACAATAGAGGGATTCTATGGGGCATAGTAATAACAATATGGGGACAATAGGGGCACAACATTATTAATAAGGGATACAACTACAATAGTAATGGGGGCATCATTAGTATTATAGGGACCTAACATGCCCATCTCCTTCAAAAAAGTGTTGTCCTCAACGCTTGAGTAGTTCTGGATGCTTCTGTATAAAATTCTTGTCCTCCCATGTGGAATCTTCAGCGGATAAGTTTTTCCACTTGATGAGATACTCTAAAATTGATTGATTTCGTAGCTATCGGGTTCTTGTTTCTGTGATTGCTCCAGGTTCCAATATGATTTTTCCTTCCTCTTCAATTTCTAGCAATATTGTTTGAATTGGGATCTTATGCAACTTTTGAATAAGTGGCCATACTTCTTCGTCCTTCTTCCATTCATCACTTGCTTCGTTTATCCAATTTGGTTGGATAATAGAAATAGCACAAAACAATGCTTCCACATCCTCATCCTTTCTTGAGAGTGCATCTGCAACAAAATTTTGCTTCCATTTTCTATAGATGATGTAAAAGTAATAACCCAACATATTTGTGACACTTTTTTTTTCTGTTCTTCTAAAGATAATAGTTGTTCTAAAAAGTATTTAAGACTATCATGATCCATTTTTACCTTGAAGTGTCTTCCCATTCTGTAAGGCTGCCATTTCTTAAGTGCATGTAGTATTGCTAACATTTCCTTCTCATAAATAGCTTGCTTGAGATGTAGTAGTAAAAACACCCAATCACCTACATCAAAACATTTTTCACTACGATGTTTATCTACATGTTGTTTCATTCGATTTTGCACCAAAGTGGCATTATCCTTTAAAAGTTGGAGAACTTGTTGTTGATGCTTGATGTGATCTTTCACTGCTTGAACCTTTTTCTTCTTGATATGTCCTTCTATCTTCAGAGTTTGAGGAGTGGTAATTTCTTCCAATCCTTTACAAGATATGGTCGGATTCATTTCTTGATGCTTGATGTGATCTTTCATTTATAAGAAATATTTCGGCGTAAATCACATGTAGAAAATATCTGTCGACGCGTTTCGAACCAACAAGTGTGGTTCATCGCGAGGACAAGTTGAAGAAACAGATCCAGCTTAGCAAATTAAATAGTCTGAGCAAAGCCTCCAACGGCTAACTTGACCAATGACTACTTTTGACTTTAGGACCAGGGTCATAAAAAATTATTATAATTTAATGGACATTAGTTATATTAGGTGAAAAAATATATAAATAATATGAATGGTGTAAATGGTTAGTTAAACAGGAATTGTTTAATAATTAAAAATTATAAGTTATTTAG